>MJUU01005840.1:53266-77425 GCA_002080025.1 Modiolus philippinarum | reverse complement strand
AGAATCCTAAGTTTTCAGAATTTTGTTTTTTACCAAACACTTGTCAGAATATAAGATAATATGCCAAAATTAAAAAAAAAATATGTGTCTTTGACAATTTTCAGGAAATTTACCAAAGTTGGAACCGGTACCAAAATTCCAAAAGCTTATTGCAAATCTATAGACTATATGCAACAATTCTGCATAAAGATTTGATCCCTAAATCCAAAAATGTAGGAGGAGTTTGCGTCACATGCCACATGTGTCTAATCCACATCTTTGGGTCTATGTTAAAATTTACATCATGGGGCCTCTTGTTTGCACCAAGACCAATATCGAAAATCCGAAAGCTTACTGCACATCTGCAGACTATATGCAACAATTCTACAACAAAATTAAATCCCTAAATCCAAAAATGTAGGAGGAGTTTGAGTCACAAGAAAAGTGTGACAGGCGGACGGACAGACGGACGGACGGACGGACGGACGGACGGAGGGTATAACATTATCCCCAAACTTTCTTCGAAAGTGTGAGGATAATTAAAGCAGCGTTTTATATATTTATATTTGGCATATTCGTAAGCCTTAAGCTCATATGAAATTCCGATATATAAAAGTTGATCCAATTTTGCATGCAAAGCTGCAAATTTGTCTTCGTGAAAAGCCCCGGAATAGTGACCCGGAGCACCACGAATATTACATGTCAAATGTAGTGTCTAATATTTATTATTTTGTAGGTATTTTTATAAAATTTGGTGAATAGTGAAATGAAAATGACATTGCAATGTTTATATTATGTTCAACATCAAAATTGCCGAATTTCAACTTCTAAATATTGAAATACCAAATAAACAGACCTTTAAATGTCTCAAGACAAAATGAAAAACAGCCTATCAAAGATTGCAATATCCCTGCAACCCCTTTTTGGACCCCCTCCCCTTGTAAAAAAAGACAAGTGTTTTTGAAACTAAATTAATCATCTTAACTGTAAAACACCAAAAAGATATGGTTGCTAGGTAGAATTCCAAAATATAATGGGTCTTTGAGAGTTTCAGGAACTTTACCAAAATTATAATCAAAGATTTTTGCAACTTTGCTGTTAAAAATCATCATTTTACCGTAAGGAATTGAAAGAGATATGGTTGCTAGGTAGAATTCCAAAAAATAATGAGTCTTTGAGAGTTTCAGGAAATTTACAAAACTAAGAATCAAAAATTTTTTGCAATCTAAAAATGGAAAATGATCACTCAAACTTTAAGGCATCAAAAAAGATATGGTTGCTAGGTAAAATTCCAAAAAGNCACATGATTTTGGGTCCGACAGATAGGGTTCGCCGTAAGCTACATATGGACCAAATATAAAGTTCCTACATCAATGGCTTCTGTATTAAAACTTGAGTTTACGCTGCCGTCGCCGTCATACTTTGCACGCCTATGTCTCGCTTTCGCGACTTTCGTCGCGGGCGAGACAATTATCCCCAAACTTTCTTCGAAAGTTCAAGGATAATTAAAGCAGCGTTTTATATATTTATACTTTGCATATTCGTAAGCCTTAAGCTCATGTGAAATTCCGATATATAAAAGTTGATCCAATTTTGCATGCAAAGCTGCAAATTTGTCTTTGTGAAAAGCCCCGGAATAGTGACCCGGAGCACCACGAATATTACATGTCAAATGTAGTGTCTAATATTTATTATTTTGTAGGTATTTTTATAAAATTTGGTGAATAGTGAAATGAAAATGACATTGCAATGTTTATATTATGTTCAACATCAAAATTGCCAAATTTCAACTTCTAAATATTGAAATACCAAATAAACAGACCTTTAAATGTCTCAAGACAAAATGAAAAACAGCCTATCAAAGATTGCAATCCCCCTGCAACCCCTTTTTGGACCCCCTCCCCTTGTAAAAAAAGACAAGTGTTTTTGAAACTAAATTAATCATCGTAACTGTAAAACACCAAAAAGATATGGTTGCTAGGTAGAATTCCAAAATATAATGGGTCTTTGAGAGTTTCAGGAACTTTACCAAAATTATAATCAAAAATTTTTGCAATCTAAAAATGGAAAATGATCACTCAAACTTTAAGGCATCAAAAAAGATATGGTTGCTAGGTAAAATTCCAAAAAGGAATCCGTCTTTGAGAGTTTCAGAAAATTTACCAAAATTAGAATCAGTCTTTTGCACTCTGATTATTGAAAACGATCTTCAGTACTGTAAGGAATTGAAAAAGATATGGTTTCTAGGTAGAATTCCAAAAAATAGTAGGTCTTTGAGAGTTTCAGGAACTTTACCAAAATTAGAATCAAGGTTTTTTGCAATCTGACCATTGAAAATGATAATAAAAACTATAAGGCATCAAAAAAGATATGGTTGCTAGGTAAAATTTCAAAAAATAATTTGTCTTTGAGAGTTTCAGGAAATTTACCAAAATTAGAATCAAAGATTCTTTCAACCTGACAGTTGAAATTCATCATTATAACTCTTAATTTTGAAAAAGATATGGTTGCTAGGTAGAATTCCAAAAAAAATGGGTCTTTGAGAGTATTAGGAACTTTACCAAAATTAGAATCAAGGTTTTTTGCAAACTGACCATTGAAAATGATAATAAAAACTATAAGGCATCAAAAAAGATATGGTTGCTAGGTAAAATTCCAAAAAATAATTTGTCTTTGAGAGTTTCATGAAATTTACCAAAATTAGAATCATATTTTTGGAATCTTAGTGTTCATACTAGCTGATGACATTAAAATATTGCTTAATTATAAAACTTCATGTTGAAATTTCAAAAATTATTAGTCTTTGACAATTTCAGGAAATTTACCAAATTTGGCATCGGGGTCTCAATTCCAAAAGCTTAGAACGTATTCAAAGAGCAATTCCAATAATTCCTCATGAAAACATAAATCACAAAATCGAAATTATACATAGAGTTCCAGTCGTTCTGATGAGTACTAATTGTTCAACATTTTTTGGCCCCTTAAGGGCATGCCCCCAGGGGTCATACCAAAAGTCCACTATCATCAGTAAATGAGATGCATATAATCGAACTTGCATACAAAGTTTCAGCTTCCAAACATGATTTCGCTTATTACTGGATATCTCGAAATACATTTTCGCTCATTTTTCCGCCCTGAGGGCAAATTTCAAAATTCCGAAACCTTCGGCACAGACAACTTTTATAGTGTTACTTATATCCTTATTACAAGGTTTCTGCGATTTAAAGTGCAAGAGGAGTTCCAGCGGAATCGATTTTTTCGTTTTTTGGACCCCCTAGAGGCCATGCCCTGAGGGGTCATACCAAAGTTCGGACACCTTCTGTGAAGTTGCTACATAATATGCGAGTCCATATCCAAGTTTCAACTTTCTAGCCCAAATGGCCTTGAAAATTTCTTCAATTATTGGATATCACGAAAATTCGTTTTCGCCCATAATTTGCCCCTAGGGCGTTTGACCTAAATTCCGAATCCACAGTGCGCTACTTCTGATCATACTCTAGTATGGTGCCAAGTTTCAAATTCGTATCTCTTATAGTTCCAGAGCTATCGGGGAGCATTACAAACACACGTACGTACGTACGTACATACGGACGGACTGCATTACATAATCCCCCGCTTTCGCTAAGCAGGGGATAATTAGAAATTCTAGAAAAACTGACATTTTTTTTATTACGCGGAGCAGTGACGTGAATCTAATTTCATTCAGACATTGGGAAACACCCCGAAATACCAGCATATTCCCGAAGTATTCATAAAAGGCATGATAAAGTGTGTTTCGAAATTAACAGAAATTAATTGGACACAGGAACCAATTTAAAGGCTGGTTGAAATATGTAAAACTATCCATCTTTTATAAATCTTGAAACTGTAGGTTCCAGGGTGTTATTGACCAAGATTTCCAGATATCATTCAATAAGGTTTGCAAGTGATTCAAAACTGATAACTTTTCTGCACAAGAAATTATATAATGACCCAAATATTTTAAAGACAGGAAACTGCAACAATTCCGAATTTGTTGAATTGCGAGTCATTTATGAAATGTTAGCTGCAAAGATTAGAACGTCAGACAACGTCAACATTTTACATGTTTGTGCTCCGGGTGTAAAACATTAGTCTGTTTTGTTTCGACATAATTATAATTATTAGTGCTTTGATTGAGATATTTCGCATACTTATGCAGGAAAACACATTATAAATGAAAATATAAGTTTAATATACATTCTCGTTATTTAGAAATTTTTATTAAGATTGTCTACAAACTTTACGGACAACCCTNAGTCATTTATGAAATGTAAACTGCAAAGATTAGAACGTCAGACAACGTCAACATTTTACATGTTTGTGCTCCGGGTGTATAACATTAGTCTGTTTTGTTTCGACAGAATTATAATTACTAGTGCTTTGATTGAGATGATATTTCGCATACTTATGCAGGAAAACACATTATAAATGAAAATATAAGTTTAATATACATTCTCGTTATTTAGAAATTTTTATTAAGATTGTCTACAAACTTTACGGACAACCCTCATAATTTATTATTTTTATAAAGACCTAATAATTTATACCGTTTTCAGCGGTAGCTAGTCGGCTATTAGTTTTGACTGTAACTTCTTTGTTTGAAAAACGAATGTAGTGTCTGTCTTTTTCTTTGTACTCATACAGTCTAAATATACGTGTATGGTCCAGCTCATAGCAGACCGTACGCGTATGGTCGGACCATACAGGTACGGTCAGACCATATCGTAATACGCATACGGTCCAGACCGTATGCCTACGGTCCAGACCGTATGCCTACGGTCCAAATACATGTTTGGTCTGGAACATTAACACTACAAGCCTTTGGTGTTGGTTAATGTTAACACTAAAACCTTTGGTGTTGCTTTATGTTAACACTACAAAGCTTTGGTGTTACTATATGATAAGACTACAAACTTTTTTGTTAGCTCATGTTAACACTTTAAACCTTTGGTGTTGGTTAACGTTAACACTAAAACCTTTGATGTTGGTTTATGTTAACACTACAAACCTTTGGTGTTGGTTTATGTTAACACTATAAACCTTTGGTGTTGGATAATGTTAACACTACAAACCTTTGGTGTTGGTTTATCTTCTTCCTCTGATTCTTCAGATTCTTCCTCTTCTGATTCTTCTTTTGATACTTTTTTCACCTGATTTATTTCTCTTTCAGTTTTCTATGGAGAAGAATTATTAATATTTCTAATATTATTTTTTTTTCAAACAAAATGAAACTGGTTAAGTAGGCCACATTAAAGTTTATGAAAATACAACTTACAAAATAAAAACAAACTAACAAGTGTGGACCTTAAAAGATGTCTGGCCCATTCCTGCTTCCTGCTAAGTTGATGTAAAAAAATCAAAGTGACATAGTCAAAAAAATTAAAAAGCTCCAAGACTGTAAAATAGGGATCACTGACAAAAGTCACATATCAGACTGTCATGTACTACCCAAGACCAAACCCATATACCCAATAAAATAAACTTACCACTAATAAATAACGAGAATCTATACACTGAAATTGAGGTCAAAAAGTAGGCTGGCATATACTACCTGAGATCAATCCACAAAGCAAACACCAATGACCTACCATTAACAGATAATGAGAAACCAGGCATGAACTTGAGGTCACAGTCATAGGTCATAGGGCAAACTCTCATGTACTACCCATGACTGACCCTTTTGCCAAATATCATTGACCTACCACTAACAAATACTTAGAAACCAAACATGCTCAATAGACCATGAAACTGAAGTCAAGGACAAAGGTCACAGAGCTGGATGTCATGTACTTCCAAATACCAACCCACATACCAAATATTGACCTACAATCAGTGATTAAAGAGAATCTAACATGCTCACTAGACTAAGCAATTGAGGTCACAAACATAAACATATGGAAGATTGGTATGTCCTTCATGAGACTAAACCACATTACCAAATATCATTGATCTACCATAACTGTTACTGAGAAATTGACCTAATCAGATAAAAACTTAAAATGCTCACTAGACCGTGAAATTGAGGTCACAGACAAATATCATATAAAAGAATGTCATGTACCATCAAAAACCAACCCATATACCAATTATTATTGACCTACCATTATAAGTTACTGAGAAACTAACCTAACCACAAAAACTTTACATGCCAAGTGAACCGTGAAATTGAAGTCAAGGACAAAATCATATCTCAGACTGTCATGTACTACCCAAGACCAACCTATATACAAAATATCATTGACCTATTCCTTATGTTCTTGAGAAACTGATCTAATCAGGAAACCTTTAACCATGTTCACTAACCATGAAATTGAGGTCAAGGTCAAAAGTCATATAGCAGACAGTCATGTACTACTCAAAAGCAACCTACATACCAAACACCACTTATGGTAGCTGAGAAACTGATCTAATAGCAAGAACTAAACCTATTCACTCCATCATGAAACTGATGTTAAGGAAATATGATTTTGTGTCAGTTAGGAAGGGCTTGTTGTAAGATAAAATGGACCAGATATAATGTTCCTATATAAAAAGAGTTCTAAAGATTTACTGCAGTATGGGAAGTTTACATCGATGTCACTGTCATACTTTGCAAGCATAAGTTTCGCTTTCTCAGCGGGTGACAAAAAAAAAAATGACCATAAGGGAAACAGAGGTGAAGTACCGGATGTTTTGGCCTTATGACCTTCAAATTGAGGGCATTACTGGACAGAAATACAAAGAATGATGTTTCAAGGGCAAGGAAGCAATTCTTGAGATAGTTGGACTGATCTTTCTCACATTTGACAAGCCAGGACCTATTTTTAGCCGTTTGAGATATCCTTGTCTCAACCCACTGGTAAGATAAGAATTTCGCGTGAAGGAATACATTATGACATTATCAACGTCATCGTAAGTTGCTTAAGACATGGCAGACGCCAAATAGAGTCCGATTATACAGAAACTGGTATTTTGTTTATAACTGTGAGAAAAACAATCAAACACCATTGAAAATGCAAGATTCAGAAATCTAAGACACCCTCTGGTAAGATTTCAATGGTTCCCTGACTCGGCAAGCCTCGTCAGAGAAATGTTGCAATCTTACCCTTGGGTGTCTGAGATTCTTGATCTTGCACTTTCAATGGTGTTAGATTGTATTATTCTCACTTTTGAGACACAGCAGTTCCTATTTTTAGCAGTGTGAGATTTCATTGTCTTGCACTAGTCTAAGACAAAAAAATCACATGCAGTTTGCTGGCAAATATCATGTTTTGTACATTAGGGTCTGAAGTCTACACCTGTCCTCATTAGTGATCAGAAGTGAATTTCATTTGCATATTGAAAATTGTTATATCATTTGAAGTAAAACTTCACTGAAAATAATTCGGAAAGGTTCCACGGAACCTAGTGTCTCACCTGCTCACTCCCCTTTGATTATAATTTTGCCTATATTAATATGTGGTTACTAAGAATTCTAAAACATAACTGGTCTTTGAAAGTATCAGGAAATTTACCAAAATTGGAATCAAAATTTTTAAAATCTAAGCATTGAAAATTTTTGTTTCCACTAAAATTGACATTATAACAGGAATATGTGTCTAACGGACACAAACCCCGCCTCACACCTATTTCGAGCAATGCCATATTTCATGATCAGTGAAGCATGAAGTTGGTGGCATGGGTATATATTTGTTATGTTTTTTTTATTCATACCCTAATGTATATTTATATGAAGTTTCACGATAATAGCATACATCCTTCCCAGAAAAAAAACTTCAGCCTAAGGGTAAAGCTCATACTACCCACCCTTTTATCCAAGATCAGTGAAGCATGAAACTGGTAGCGAGGATAAATTTGTATTACGATTTTTGTTTAATTATCCAACATCCTCTTATGTGGATGATCAGCTAAATTTGCAGTATCTAGCACATGCGCAGATAATACAACTTTTCAAAGAAAACAAACACCCCCAAAGAACCCTCCATAGTTATTTTAGTGCTTCGCACGATAGTACCACATGTTCTTTAGACTTCAAAATTGTTACTCTTTAGTTGTACTAGGATTATTATTTGGATTTCTAATATGGATAACGACAAATCAGATTCGTGTTTAACATCAGGAGAGGTATTTTATGTTGTGGAACAGGACGTTTCTGACACTAGTAATCTTCCTAATCTGGAGTCTGCAAACGGATGCACCATGGCCGACGCAAATGAGAACGGTGTGGCCAATCTTTCTGGCATTGCCAGTATTAGAGAACATTCATATGTTCAAAATTGTTGGATTCCCACCTCTTTTGTGGCATTGCCATGCCAAGATTTACTTAACTTCAGTGAAAATGAAGGTCTTCTCAAAGTTTACGAGAAGGGAGCGCACATGTCTGTGCCAAACAAAGAGCTTATTGGAAATCAGATGAATCCATCTAACGCTTTTATTAGAGTAAACACTCAAGATTCCAATCTTGGAAATAGGCGACTGGCCCAAGGTAGTCCTATTAGATGGCTCAGACAACGTGGTGACATTCCTGCCATGATAACTCGACCTCAAGAGCAATATGAATATTCATTAGGGAAGACCAATACAGTTCTGTCTGCCCCGACGTCGATTCGGGAATTTCCGCCATCTTCCGCCGTAAACAATATGGCAGCGCCCATGGCAATGAACGATTTGTTTGAGTCCAAGAATATTGAGAGACTTCAAACTGCTCTTGGCATCAAGGATATTTTTAACTCAATCCAAATGCTTCATGAGAATACTAACAAGAAAAAGCGTAATGTTGAAGGCGGAAATGACAACAATTTTAGTAACCTCCGTTAAAACAGAAGAAAGATGTCATTGACTTGGAACATGGATAGAGCCCTGACGAACTTTCTGAATTTGAAGTGGATGAAAGTGAGGAGGGGCAGGTTGAACATGAGAAAGAGAGTTCAAGGTTTGTCACTGCCTTTACAAAGGATACTTTAGGCAGACTAGTTCAGGATAATTAAGCTACTATATTGTCCAAATCTTGCACCTCAGATCCAGATTCTATCTTTGTAAAGGAGGTAAAAGAAAGGTATCCTAGACCAGAAAATACTCCTTTCGTTGTTGTCCCAAGAATTAATTCATCAATTTATAGAAAGATGTCTAGGTATTTAAAGGATGGGGATCATTCCCTGCAACAGCCACAAGGAGTCCTGTGTCATGGAATTTATGCTGTGGCACAGCTTTCCAAAAAACTACTCTCATTAAAAGAAGACAATCCAGGGAATGATGTTCGGGAAGAGTTACACTCATTATCTGAGGACGCAGCCTTTCTACTTGGCCATGCGTCATACTTAATGTCAATTGCCAGATGAGAGAAGTTAAAGCATTTATTTGTTGGGGATTACACAGATTTGTGTAAGAGGTCTCAGGATATTACGGATGAACTGTTTGGCTCTAACTAAACCTTGCAAGGACATAGGAGAGGCGGCTAAGGCTACTAATCAAATTATGAAGAAGTCTGGAAATTTTTCTTATGGTAACAAAATCAACAATATATATTATAGTTCTTTTCGTCACCGTACCAGCTCTCAAAATTTCAAAAATTCAACATATTCACAGAAAAACAACAATATGCCGAAATCTCAGTCTTTTCCCAAGAGCTTTCCAAAAAACTTCAAAAAGTTTCAGCCAAAAACCAAGCGGAAAACAGAGAAACGAAATTAAATTTGAGGACAATTATGAGATGTCAAGACTTTTGGAAAACACTTACAAACGACCATTTTATTTTAGATATAGTGATCAACACAGGGTTACAAGATAGAATTTTGCACAGAACCATTTCAAACTCATCCTCGTATAACTCCGATACCAAAATTATAGGAGAAAAGGGATATTATTCAGAAGGAGGTCGATTCTTTACTGGAAAAGTGGGCAATACAACCGGTTCAAGAGGCTTTAGGCCAGTTTGTTTCGGCAATATTTTTGGTACCAAAAAAGACAGGAGGCATGAGACCAATAATCAATTTAAAACTTCTGAATCAGTTCATACAAACAATACATTTCAAGATGGAAACTTTACAAACAGCTTTAACTATAATTCAGAAAAACGTTTATCCGACAGTCTGGACTTAAAAGATGCTTATTACAGCATTCCAGTAGCTCAAGATCACAAGAAATATCTTCGGTTCTTGTGGGGGAATCGATGTTACGAGTTTCAATGTCTCCCATTCGGTCTGAAACCATCCCCTTGAGTTTTTACGAAATGCACAAAGCCACTGATAGCTCATATCCGTTCCAAAGGCCACAGAGGCCTAATTTATATAGACCACTCCCTTTGGATGACACATTCTTATCATCAGAGTCAAGTGCAAATTCAGGAAGTAATGTCAGTTTTTCAAAAAGCAGGTTTTACAATAAACATGGAGAAGTCTTCTCTTGTCCCCACACAGGAAGTGACTTTTTTGGGGTATTTAATAAACACTTGCAAAATGATGGTTTATCTACCCCAGGAAAAGATAAAATTATTATAGAAAGAAATTCAGTGTCTACTGGGCAATCGTTTTCCAAAAATTCGTCAGGTAGCCAGGGTGATAGGACTCCTAGTTTCAGTGTTTCCAGCAATCTACCCAGGCCCCCTCCATTATCGTCTTTAGGAAAAGGAAACTAGAGGCTCAGAGATTGAGCCTGTAGCGCTCACCTGACAAAATGCTTCTATGCCATGCATGCCCAAAAAAGACATATTTTTACAATGAGGTCTAATGTTAAGCTATGTTCTCCATTGGCACAAGTGTTTTTAGTCTGATCCTATTGGAATGAGTAATCTTTGCAAAGGACCTTCAATACACCATTCCATCACAGTTTAGTTAAATTTGTTTGAATAGTTTCAGAGAAGATAATGAAAAGTATAGTTTTCATATTCCACCCTACGATGTTCAACTATGTTCTGCACTGGAGGCCATGTTTTTTGTCAGATCGGACGAAATGAGCAAACCTTGTAAAGGACCTACCATACATCATGCATTTCTGTAAAGTTTGGTTGAATTTGCCTCAGCCGTTTCAGAGCAGAAGATGAAAATGTGATTTTTCCAACAGGGTCCAATGTTAAACCATGTTCCGTGCTGGTGGCCATGTTTTTTGTCGGATCGGAATGAAATGAGCAATCATTGTTAAGGACCTTTAGAACATCATTCCTGTAAAGTTTGGTTGAATTTGCTTCATCGGTTTCAGAGCAAAAGATGAAAATGTGATTTTTCCCATAGGGTCCAATGTTAAACCTAAGTTCTGTGCTTGCGGCCATGTTTTTTGCTGGATCACAGAACAAAATGAGCAATCTTTATAAAGGACCTTCCATACATCATTCCTGTAAAGTTTGGTTGAATTTACTTCAGCCGTTTCAGAGCAGAAGATGAAAATGTGATTTTTCCCATAGGGTCCAATGTTAAACCATGTTCCGTGCTGGTGGCCATGTTTTTTGTCGGCATGGAATGAAATGAGCAAACTTTGTAAAAGACCTACCATACATCATTTCTGTAAAGCAAAAGATGAGAATGTGATTTTTCCCATACCCTTGCAAAATGTTTTCCTGGTCATAGGAGAAAAGAAGAGAAATCCTGGGATTTCCTGGCATTTCCTTGGAATTCTTCGAAATAACATCATGTGAAGTCCTTGGAAATTATTTTGCTTAGAATTCCAGGGAAATCCCTGGATTTCTCTTGGCTGTTCAAAGAGAATTTTCAGGAAATGCAAGGACTTTAACTTTCGTTGAAGAAAATTCAAGAATTGCAAGGACTTTAACTTTTCAAAATTTATAGTCTTTTCTCCTAATGTAGAATTTTCAAGAAATGCCAGGACTTTAACTTTGAGTTGTCAGAAAAGTGAAGAATTGCAAAGATTTTAACATCATTAATTTTCTCTTGAAATCTTGATCATGTAGACTCTTGATTTCAAGCATGTTGATGATTAAGATAAGAGGAAATTCAAATTCTGACCTAATTGTATTTGATAAAAACAATGCAAGAGAAGTTAAATAAGGAGTTAAATATAACAAATGCTAGGATGGAATTTTGAAAGTCAATGTGATAAATGGTTGTTCAAATAAATCAAAGATTCCACATAAAACATGTAAGTTTAAATCATGCATGTATGCCTTAAATTCAAATTACTTGACCTCTTTCATCATCACTGTTTTTAATAATTTTCTCACATTTTTTTCAAAGCTCATGGTGAATACATGTATATACATTTTTCAGCAACTAAATTAATTTAAGAAAGACATCAAATATTTCTGCTCTTCAACTATAAAGGTGTAAATTATCAAATTACCATGTGCACTGTCTGTACTAATTAATTTTGAAGTACAATTAATTACACAGATAACCTCAGAAGCCTAGTAATATATCTAGTACCACAACAAAAAGTGCTTCTTTATAAATGTTTATAAAGTGAATTTTTATAGAAAAATAACAACACAATATAGAAATACACACTACACATGTGTGTTTCAGCTGTGGAAGAAAAATACACACTGTGTGAACTTCCTGTGTATGGTACATTATTCACAGCACCACAAGGTCTGACTTTGACATTTATGATCGATGGGACAGATTTCTTGGAATTCCCTGGATTTCCACTGCTTGAAGAATTCCAAGGAAATCCCAAGAAAAGCAGGGAAAAGCATATAAAATTTATTCCTCAGAATTCCCTGGAATTCCAAGGAAAATTTGTAGCAGGTACCATTGAAGGCTTTTGGGAAATCCAAGGATTTCCCTGGAATTCCTGTTCCAATACCGTCCCTGCATTTCCTCAGAATTCTCAGCAAGAAATCCCTGGATTTCCAGGGAATTTATTCCCTAGAATTCTAAGGAAATTCCATGGAATTATGTGGAATTCCCAGGAAATTTTTGCAAGGGTAGGGTCCAATGTTAAACCTAAGTTCCGTGCTGGCGGCCATGTTTTTTGTCTGATTGGAACGAAATGCACAATCATTGTTAAGGACCTTCCATACATCATTCCTGTAAAGTTTGGTTGAATTTGCTTCAGCCGTTTCAGAGCAGAAGATGAAAATGTGATTTTCCCATAGGGTCCAATGTTAAACCATGTTCCGTGCTGGTGGCCATGTTTTTTGTCGGATCGGAATGAAATGAGCAATCATTGTTGAGGACCTTTAGTACATCATTCCTGTAAAGTTAAATTTGCTTCAGCGGTTTCAGAGCAGAAGATGAAAATGTGATTTTTCCCATAGGGTCCAATGTTTAACCTTAGTTCTGCGCTGGCGGCCATGTTTTTTGTCAGATCAGAAGGAAATGAGCAGCCATTGTTAAGGACCTTTAGAACATCATTCCTGTATGGTTTGGTTGAATTTGCTTCAGCCGTATCAGATCAGAAGATGAAAATGTGATTTTCCCTTGGGTCCAATGTTAAACCATGTTCCGTGCTGGCAACCTTGTTTTTTGTCGGATTAGAATGAAATGAGCATCATTGTTAAGAACCTTTAGTACATCATTGTTATTAAGTTTGGTTGAATTTGCTTCAGTGGTTTCAGAGCAGAAGATGAAAATGTGATTTTCCCATAGGGTCCAATGTTAAACCTAAGTTCCGTGCTGGCGGCCATTTTTGTTGTCGGATCAGAAGATATGAGCATTCTTTGTAAAGGACCTTCCAAACATCATTCCTGTAAAGTTTGGTTGAATTTACTTCAGCCGTTTCAGAGCAGAAGATGAAAATGTGATTCCCATAGGGTCCAATGTTAAACCATGTTCCGTGCTGGCGACCATGTTTTTTGTCGGATCGGAACAAAATGAGCAATCATTGTTAAGGACCTTTAGTACATCATTCCTGTAAAGTTTGGTTGAATTTGCTTTAGTGGTTTCAGAGAAGAAGATGAATATGTGATTTTTCCCATGGGGTCCAATGTTAAACCTAAGTTCAGCGCTGGCGGCCATGTTTTGTCAGATCGGAACAAAATGAGCAATCTTTATAAAAGACCTTCCATACATCATTCCTGTAAAGTTTTGTTGAATTTGCTTCAGTAGTTTCAGAGGAGAAGATGAAAAAATGTGAAAAGTTTAACGGACAGACGGACGGACGACAGACCATGGCAATAGCTTACACTGACCCTTTGGGTCAGGTGAGCTAAAAACACAAGCATTACAGATAAAACAAACTTATCAAGAAAAAATGAGTAAGTCACATCTAGCTTTAGAAGAGCTGAATTGGTGGATGAAATACATAGAGGAGTGCAATGGGAAACCTATCCAAATTCAGGATCCCTCTGTAATTTTAACAACAGATGAATCAAAGAGGGGTTGGAGAGCAGTAATGAATGGAATAACAACATCAGGTCTTTGGTCAGCTCAGGAAGTTCTTTTACACATCAACATTCTGGAACTTCAAGCAGTATATTTTGCTTTGCTAGCCCTGGGTCATTCAATACAAAATCAACATATTGACAACAAATCAGCTGTTGCTTACATCAATCACATGGGCAGAACTCATTCAGTTGCAATTGATGCAATAGCAAAAAAAGATTTGGTCATGGGCATTGAGCAGGAAAATTCACATTTCAGCAGTTCATATACCAGGAATGGAGAATCAGCAAGCAGATTTTCTCAGTCGTCATTTTCTGGATCAAACAGAATGGAAATTAGACCTGAACATTGTTCACCAATTGACACAAATACGATTTCAACCTCAAGTGGACTGTTTGCAAGCAGATTAAATCATCAGCTGGAGAAATATGTGTCATGGCAACCCGACCCACAAGCATGGAGGACCAATGCTTTTTCAATCTCATGGAAAGACCTGCAAGCTTATGCATCCCCCCCTTCAATTTAATAAAACTAGTGTTACAGAAGGTTTATCGAGAAAAATGTACACTACTTCTTGTAACACCGCTTTGGATGACTCAAACTTGGTATCCACAGGCTCTAGAACTGTCATGTATGATTCTGTTACTATTGCCAAAACAAGAGCGAATACTGTATACCCCCTTCTACCTCACTATCAAGAGAGATTACATCCCCTTGTGGGAACACTTCAACTTGTCGCTTGGACAGTTTGCATCCCACAATATGGCATGACTGTACAAAGCTTCTGACAAAATTTCAAGTTAGTATCATTTACCATTGTAGAGAAAAGCTTGACGAAAGTTGTGACGGACAGACGGAATTTTGAAAAATTGACTAAGTTGGTAAACAGGAAGTAGTATCCCGACAGATCTGAAAATGCATCCCACAATATGGCATAACTATACAAAGCTTCTGACAACTTTTCAAGTTTGTATCATTTACCATTGCAGAGAAAAGCTTGACGAAAGTTGTGACAGATGGACGGAATTTTGAAAAATTTACTAAGTTGGTAAACAGGAAGTAGTATCCCGACAGGTCTGAAAATGCATCCCACAATATGGCATAACTATACAAAGCTTCTGACAAAATTTCAAGTTTGTATCATTTACCATTGCAGAGAAAAGCTTGACGAAAGTTGTGATGGACGGACAGACGGACGGACAGACAGAATTTTGAAAAATTTACTAAGTCGGTAAACAGGAAGTACTATCCCCACAGGTCTGAAAATGCATCCAATATTTTGGCATAACTATATAAAGCTTCTGACAAAATTTCAAATTTGTATCATTATTCATTGCAGAGAAAAAGCTTGATGAAAGATGTGACGGACAGAATGACAGACACGGGTAAAACAGTATACCCCCTTCTACGACTGAACAAAGCTTCTGACAAAATTTCAAGTTAGTATCATTTACCATTGCAGAGAAAAGCTTGATGAAAGTTGTGATGGACGGAGAGAATTTTGAAAAATTGACTAAGTTGGTAAACAGGAAGAAGTATCCTGACAGGTCTGAAAATGCATCCCACAATATGGCATAACTATACAAAGCTTCTGACAAATTTCAAGTTTGTATCATTTACCATTGCAGAGAAAAGCTTGACGAAAGTTGTGATGGACGGACAGAATTTTGAAAAATTGACTAAGTCGGTAAACAGGAAGTAGTAACCTGACAGGTCTGAAAATGCATCCCACAATATGGCATAATTATACAAAGCTTCTGACAAAATTTAAAATTTGTACCATTTACCATTGCAGAGAAAAGCTTGACGAAAGTTGTGACGGACGGACAGACGGACGGACGGACGGAATTTTGAAAAATTTACTAAGTCGGTAAACAGGAAGTACTATCCCTACAGGTCTGAAAATGCATCCCATATTTTGGCATAAATATATAAAGCTTCTGACAAAATTTCAAATTTGTATCATTATTCATTGCAGAGAAAAAGCTTGATGAAAGATGTGACGGACGGAATGACAGACACAGGTAAAACAGTATACCCCCTTCTCCGACTGAACAAAGCTTCTGTCAAAATTTCAAGTTAGTATCCTCACTACCTGTAACCGTGTACAGCAGAAAATGATTTTCCCTGATTTTTGTACTGACTTTCCCTGATCAAGTACTGATTTTCCCTGATCAGTATCACACTTATCTACAATAATTAGCTTATAAGTAGCTTGAAATAATGAATTTGATATAGATCATNTTGCACTAAAACAACTATGGAGGGTTCTTTGGGGGTGTTTGTTTTCTTTGAAATGTGGTATTATCTGCGCATGTGCTAGATACTGCAAATTTAGCTGATCATCTACAACGAGGATTAGGATAATCACAATTATCCATCAGCTAAGTATACCTTAGTCTAATTGTTCATTATACCCTAATGTGTATACATCCTTCACAGAAAAAAACTTCAACCTTAGGGTAAACCTCATACTATCCCCCTTTTTTCATGATCAGTGAAGCATGAAGTTGGTAGCCGGGATAACATTTTGCTATGATTTTTGTTTAATTATACATGTACCCTAATGTGTATTTATACACAGTTTCATGATTGTAGCATACATCCTTCACAGTAAAAAAACTTCAACTAAAGAGTAAACCTCATACTACCCCTTTTTTCAATGATCGGTGAAGTATGAAGTTGGTAGCTAGGATTAAATTTTATTATGATTTTTGTATAATTATACCCTAATGTGTATTTACGCAAAGTTTCATGATTATAGCATACATCCTTCACAGAAAAAAAACTTCAACCTAAGGGTAAACCTCATACTATCCCCCTTTTTCCCCATGATCAGTGAAGCATGAAGTTGGTAGCCGGGATAATTTTGTTTTAATGATTTTTGTATAATTATACCCTAATGTGTATTTATACAAAGTTTCATGATAATAGCATACATCTTTCACAGAAAAAAAACTTCAACCTAAGGGTAAACCTGGCTTGGGACGGACTGACTTTCGTAGGCGGGGCATAAAAACATGCTAACAAGAATCCCCCAAAATTGCTTGTCTTTGAGAGTTTCAGGAAATTTACCAAAATTGGAATCAAAAATTTTTTAAATACATGTATAACCTTTGAAAAAAAATTTTTTTTGACTAAAATGCATCCAAAAAGCAAGGTTGCTAATAAAAATTCCTAAAAACTGCTTGTCTTTGAGAGTTGCACGAAATTAACCGAAATTGGAACCATATTTTTTATTCTTCAATAAGTGTTCAGCACTAGATCTGGTATGAAATATTTGATTGTATGCAAAAAATTCAAAAATTGTTAGTCTTGGACATTTTCAGGAAATTTACCAAAGTTGGAACTGGAATAAACTCCTGAAAATTTATTGCTTATCTAAAGACTATATGCAACAATTCTACATTGTACATCAGAATTAAATTTCCTAAGTTCCAATTTGTTTAAACATTTTTGATATTATGGACCAAAAAGAAAATTTAGTCAAATTCATTAGATGCGGAAAATATAGGTCAAGGTGACATAATTCTGATACTGATGTTGGTAATTACATAAGATGTAACCACTTTCCAATCACCATCTGTCTATGGCATGTAGGTGCTGGGATATAGTGAAAACAAACAAAAAAATTGATTAAAAAAAATAAGTCCAACAAATGGCAAAATACGAAAAAATTGGAATTATTTTTTTTCAAAAGTATACTTGGGATTCAATATTGAAGTTGTACTGAATATTGAATCAAAATTTCATTAACATTGAGCAAGATTTTAGAGAGTTATTGAAGTTCAAAATAAACTGTGGCCACAGGATATGTCTCGCCTTTCCCATGCATCACTTTAATTTGCACATTGATCTTCAGCAGCAGCCACGATACCAAATGTATCACTGATCAAAACTGATCACAATCATGATGATGCAACTGCATACCAAAGATCAATGGGCTACTATGAGTGGTTGATGTTAAACGGACACAAGAAAAAAACTTAAACATTTGATAAACAGTGCAAAATTTCAAAGTCAGTGGAGCATGACTGCCACTGAAACTGATCTGTACTGATGCTAATGCAACGGCATATTAAATATCAATGGGCAACTATGAGTGGTTGATGGTAAACAGACACAAGAAAAAACTTAAATATTGATAAAAAGTGCAAAATTTTGAAGTCAATGGAGCATGACTGCAGGGGCATAGACATAAAACTGCATACCACATATCAATAGGCTAGCACAGGTGGTTGATGTTAAACAGACACAAGAAAAAACTTAAACATTGATAAAAAGTGCAAAATTTTGAAGTCAGTATAGACATAAAACGCCACTGAAACTGAGCTGCAATGATGCAAATGCAACTGCATACCAAATATCAATGGGCTACTATGAGTGGTTGATGCTAAACAAACACAAGATAAAACTTAAACATTTGAAAAAAAAACAATTCAAAATTTCTAAGTCAGTGGAGCATGACTGCGGGGGCATAGACATAAAACACCACTGAAACTGAGCTGTACTGATGCTAATGTAACTGCATACCACATATCAATAAGCTAGCACAGGTGGTTGATGTTAAACAGACCCAAGAAAAAAGTTAAACAATAGTTGGACGCCGCCGCCGCTGCCGGAATCACCATACCTATGTCTCGCTTTTTTCGACTATCGTCGAAGGCTCGACAAAAAGTTTAACATTTGGGTTAACCAAATGTTGATGACGACACCGACGACGGAATCTATGGTCGCTATGTCTCGCCTTCACGACATTCATCGCAGGCGAGACAAAAACGACATAAATCGTCTTTTAAAATATGGCTTGCTCGGGTATACATTCCTGATTTTATGACGTTACCAATAGGGACATAAATCCTTGTGGGGACAATATTCTTGTGTGGATTTAAGTACATTTGGAGAATATATATGGAGTGGAAAATAAAATCAAACACCAGTAGAAGTGCGAGACTATATGAATCTAGCACCGGTGAAAAGGTAAGATCAAGAATTCTCACCCTACCTGTAGTGCTTTCTATGTAACGAAAACCTGGGTGAGATTTTTCGGTCTCACCCGTGGGTGAGACAAGCTACACGCACTTTTTCCCGCAAAATTACAGTCATCATCATCCTTGATGATTTTTCAATTTTTTAGGTATTAAAAGCGCAACAGAAGTGATAAATAGCCCACTTTGATGTGTTTGGTGCTGTTAATTTTCATAAAACAATAAAATATGTTGTGTTCATATAGAAAGCTTAAGTTGAAAACGTCATTCAAAAACCCCCGCGCTCGAATCTTGTGACGTCGTAAAAGGGGACGTAACTTCCATAAGTAAACAAACGTCACGAAGGTCAAATTCCAGATCAACAATTTCAGCGTATAAAAGTAAAAAGAAATAAAAATTCAGAGTAAGCCAAGTAAATGATTGTGCAATTTATTATGTTTTGAATTATTTAGTGTTGAACAGAAATCTATCATTACCCTTGATAGTACGTAAAATGATGTCCAATGTCGAAATAAGCAACATGGCCTTGTGTTGGTAGGGTGAGAAAACAAATCAAACACGGATAGGTATGCAAGACAAGGTAAATCTCACACACCCGCGGGCAAGATTAGGTAGTCTCTGACTCGGCGAAGCCTCGTCAGAGACAACCTTAATCTTGTCCTGGGGTGTGTGAGATTTCCTTGTCTCGCACACCCAGCCGTGTTAGATTCATATAATCTCAGACACCAAAGGGTAAGATTTCAATATTTCTCTGACGAGGCTTGCCAAGTCAGAGAACCATTGATCTTACCCAAGGGCATCTGAGGTATCTAAATCTTGCATTTTCAAAGGTGTTTGATTCATTTTCGCACTTTTGTTTATAAAAAAATGTCTTTCAGCACCGTCATGTTTTCTTGACCAACCATTACTTAGAAACTTTAATACCATGACGTCAATGACGTCATAGTATGCAGGAGGCAGTCTCACACGGGGTAGTTTGAGACAGAAAAATCTCACACCGCTAAAAATAGGAACTGACCTGTCTCAAAAGTGAGAAGAGTCTCAGACACCCTCAGGTAAGATTTCAATCATCTCGGACTCAGCAAGCTTAGTCCATGACTGGAAATCTTACCCTTGGGTGTCTGAGATTCTCCTGTCTAGCACTTCCCCTGGTGTTAGATTCTTAATGTCTGATTATTCTAGAAGACAAACAAAAGATGAAAAAAAATGCTTAAAAAAATTTGATAGACATGGGTCATGAAAACGAATCAACATTACTATCTGATAGCGGAACTGACCAAATCCAAAGTTGCAGTAACTCTTTGCAGTTTTTAAATACATGAAGGGAAATTTAAACACAGTTGAACTTTGATCCTTCTAACTGCAATTTCTCAAACACCAAGGATATGTCGTGCCCTTATTATGGACCCTTTCATTATGTTAAAATACTGTAAACATATAAATTTTCACGGTTTCTTGAACTGGGACATGATAGTGGGTACAATTTTTGCGGTTTTAGGAAAAAATTGGAACTTTCTGATTGTTTCTGAGATATTTATGGGTACTAATTTTCAAGGTCATTTGACTTACTTGACTTTTTTTCGCTTCTCCTTGAGGAGAGTCGGGCCTTTAATTGATATTTTCTAATTTCTTTCATGACCTGAGCAGTTTTTCCAGAAGCGTACATGGTTCGGACGTTCCATGTTCCTATTCTTATGATGTTCTTTGGGTTAGCCAGCATCCTTTCGGTATGGGAACTTCCAACAGTCATTTGACAACCTCAAAAATAGTGAAAATTGGTACACCATGAAAATTACTATGTTTACAGTATAGTTTGACCTTGATAACTTGAACATCTCTTTAGTCCAAACTGTTTCATTTGTTCCTTGGGTGAAAGAGCCATCAAAGTTTGACTGTAATACATTAGTTATATAGAGGAACTATTCATCATTTATGTTATAGCTATTCCAGAAATAAATGTATAGGGGTGCAGTACTTTATAAAAAAATCCATCATGCATTACATACAAATTTTCATTTTCTTCCTCTGTGTTTTTTAGTTAAAGTCTACAATGTACCCTACCATTATCAAATATTTTAAAGTGCATTGCCCCCACCCCCTTTTGTACAATTATTTCTGGAAAAGTCTTACAGGAGGTTTCAATCCAGCTAGCAAACTGATGAACATAAATTTTTCTCTCCACGAAGTTATGCCCAATTTTTTTCAAAAAGGTATGTGTGACAGGTAAAACAAACAAGAAATTAAATGTGTGTGGCCTTACATCAATATTGTGATTCACATTTTTATCTGTTTCCTCTTCTGATTCTTCTTCTTCCTCACTGTCTTCTTCTTTCTGTTTTTCTGCTGTTCCAGTTGTTCTATGAAGTTCAACTACATGTATATAAAATAAGACATTAAAAAATAATATAAACATAAGCGAACCCTGGCTACAGACAGATTAGCTCAAACATAATAAATATCACTTATGTTAGATTGTAACCAATTCTTTTTATATTTTATAAATCAAATTAAAAACAACATTTTCTAGTTGTAGGGAGTTGAAAATGTGATGGCAACACTGAATACCATAACTGTCAAAGAATTACAGAAATATAATTTTGGTCCAAGTAGGAATTGTTTAAAAACATTTCTTCATGTCTAGAGATAGTAAAATTTTGATTTTCAACATGTGTGCTTTCCCAGGCATTTTAAAATCCAAATTTTACTATTGAGAGTGAAGATATATTTCATAAATCACAAAGTAATGCTGAATGAGAATGATTTTCTCCCATTAAACTTTAGTTAAATTTGAAAAAATACATAATGGTGGGAAAAATATCGTAGAAGTTTAGACAACGGTTGTTGGCTAAATAGTCCAGTGCAGATTTAACCAACAGCTGAGTTCAACAATCAACACATATCAAATGGTTCTGCAATTAGTTAAATCCATTGTGTTGTTCAATATGAGAGGCATTTTACTGATATTCATTAAAGTCAGTTAGTTATGCTCTTTTTAATAAAGATATTTTCATCTATACCAAGAATTTAGATGCAATTTTATGCAGATTTTTTTTCATGTCCATATGTCAGATGTTTACTTGACAATAACACTGACTATAATTTTGTGATGTCCTCCTAGAAAGACAATAAAACCTTTATTTTCAAGGGAGACAATTAATATGTATTAAACTGTGAGAAAACTCAGTAAATCATTGCTACATGTATCTATATAATAACAGTGATTAAAAATAGTAATGGTGGATTACATGATACCCCGCCACGTTTCACAAAATTTCTAAGTTAAAAGGGGCATAACTCCACTATGATGTGCATTGCTGAACCCAAAATTATTCTTGGCCTGTGTTTTGTGGTAAACAATTTACATATCATGTTTGAAGACAGTATGTTATTTCATTCACAAGTCATGACTACAAAACCCTAAAATTTGCAAAATTTCAAAGTTTCAAGGGGCATAACTCCAGAACCCCTTGGACCTCAGAACCCAAAATCGAACTTGACATAAGTTTTGTGGTAAACAATTTACATACCAAGTTTGAAGACCTTGTGTTATTTAGTTCACAAGTTATCAGTCAGAAACCCTAAAATTCGCAAATTTCAAAGTTTCAAGGGGCATAACTCTAGAACCACTTAGATCTCTGAACCCAAAATCGAACTTGACCTGAGCTTTGTGGTATACAACTTACATACCACTTTTGGAGACCTTGTGTTATTTCATTCACAAGTTATCAGTCGGAAACCTTCCGGGGACGGACAGACGGACGGACAGACAGACAGACGGACAGACACATGACTGAGGGTATCACATAATACCTCGCCACTTCGTGTGGCAGGGTATAAAAACTAGAAAAACTGTGAGCAAAGCTCATTTATATATACCCCTGCTCCCCTATTTGACTCCAGCAGTAAAAAATTCAAACTAGAGGCTCACATGAGCCTGTATTGCTCACCTAGTGACTGGTTTTATTCATTGTCACCAATAGACCACCCATTCATTCTATAAATCAGTTCACCAGACTTAACATTTTCATTCTTGGATGAGGTACAAACTAAAAAACACAAACTTTGGAAGGGATCACCCAAAGACAATTGAAACCAAGTTTGGTTCCAATTGGCTCAGTAGTTTCAGAGGAGAAGACATCCCATAGAGTCCCTATGTTAAACTGTGCTCCACCCCAGCAGCCATCTTGGATGATGTACAAACGTAAAAATCACAAACTTTAAAGGGAACCACCCAAGGACTAAAGTGACAAAATTTGGTCCCCATTGGCTAAGTGGTTTCAGAGGAGAAGATCTTTGAATGTATTTCCCATAGGGTCCTATGTTAAACTATCTACCCCGCTGGCGGCCATCTTGGATGAGATGCAAACCTTCTGGACATATGTAGAGATTGTAGTGCTGGAAAACCTCAACACTTTTGCAATTCACATTTAACCTTTATCTCGAACAGTTTTTGAAACTAGAAGTGGGAGCAGTCGCAAACGACAGCTAATCCCCTCGCCCGCTGTTAAGAAATAATAACTATTATATAATCTAAAGATGTAAAGATGAATGTCGAAGGTACATCCACTGAACGGTAAGATCATTATGTGTAACGTGTAGTTATCTCAGATATAAACATTAATGGAAACTTTTAACCAAAGTCAGTCAAGTGTAAAATGTAGGTCAAAGTGACCCAATTATCATCTGAAGCTGCAAGACTCTCGAAGACGCATCCACAGACCACAGATGATTGATGTAACACATAGGGTATCTCATACATGAACATGAATGCAAACTTTAACCCAAGTCATTGAAGCATAAAATATAGGTCAGAGTAACCCAATTATCATCTGAAGCAACATCACTCTCCAAAATACATCAACTAACCAAAGATGGTTGATGTGCCACATGTAGATTCTCAGATATGAACCTTAACGCAA
>MJUU01005840.1:34395-52248 GCA_002080025.1 Modiolus philippinarum | reverse complement strand
TCAGAGTGACCCAATTATCATCCGAAGCAGCATCACTCTCCAAGACGCATCTACTGACCAAAGATGATTGATGTGCCACATGTAGTTTCTCAGATATGAACCTTAACGCAAACTTTAACCGGAGTCATTGAAGCATGAAATGTAGGTCAGAGTGACCCAATTATCATCCGAAGCAGCATCACTCTCCAAGACACATCTACTGACCAAAGATAATTGATGTGCCACATGTAGTTTCTCAGATATGAACCTTAATGCAAACTTTAACTGGAGTCATTGAAGCATGAAATGTGGGTCAAAGTGACCCAATTATCATCCGAAGCAGCATCACTCTCCAAGACGCATCTACTGACCAAAGATGATTGATGTGCCACATGTAGATTCTCAGATATGAACCTTAACGCAAACTTTAACCGGAGTCATTGAAGCATGAAATGTAGGTCAGAGTGACCCAATTATCATCCGAAGCAGCATCACTCTCCAAGACGCATCTGCTGACCAAAGATGATTGATATGCCACATGTAGTTCCTCAGATATGAACCTTAACGCAAACTTTAACCTGAGGTGGGACGAACGGACGGACGGACGGACGGGCGAGATGCTATATCCCCTCCCCAACTTCGGTGGGCGAGGGGATAATAAAAACCGGTAAATGGATATTCTTCAAAATTGCAGGGCAGGTAGATCTCATCATGCTGATCATTTTTACCCCATCAGAATTTTGATATCTGAAATGTTTTCGAGTAATTTGCAAAAACAGCAATTTACCCCTACGTTTTATTTTTAGTAATAGCGGCCATGTTGTTTGGTCTACGGACATAAAAATCACGAACTTGAAAGAGCATACCATGGTAATGATTCAGACCAAGTTTGGTTAGTATTGGCCCAGTAGTTCCAGAGGAGAAGACCTTTGAATAAAAGTTAACGGACGACGGACGGACGACAGACCCCGTGTGATAGCAAAAGCTCAAATGGCCTTTGGCCAGGTGAGCTAAAAAAAAAATCAAGCAAGATGGAAAATTGATGGATTGATTGAATATTTTTTAACATCTACTCAGCAATATTTCAGCTATATCAAGACGAGAACAAGTTTGTTAATAAATAATCACTTTGGGGTATGGAAAGGGCCATGGGACAGGAAATTCTGACAGCCACTGGAAAAGTAGGGTGAAATCGAAAAGGGCGGAGAATTTACCCTTGTAGCCGATCACCTACGGACCACTCAAAAAAAGAGCTTGCTATAAGGGTTCTTTAATGTGCAGGAAGTGTGGCATTTCTTCCAACACATGGACCTGAGTTTACATCCCATCCAAAAGATGGGTTGTGTATTTATTCATCCCGCACAACCACAGAATGGGTCCTATTTCTATATCCCGGGACCCTCAGGGTCAGCCCCCGTTTAGGAGGGGTCACACCCCGCAAGCCTGAGATACTAGGTCCTATTTCTATATCCCGTGGTTCCCTCGGGGTCCTCTGTTAGGAAGACTCATACTCCAAGCTCAGAGGATGCTGCAGGCCTATTCATAAGCCGGTACCACGCACAGCGGAAAAAGATGGACGAATGGACGGACAAACTGACAACATGATCTCTATAATTATACCGCCGCTACTAAAGCATGGGGGTATAAAAACATCTCTTGACTATTCTTGAAGAATAACGCAGAATAAAGGGCTATGCCTAGCGCAGCATGATACGACCGCAGCATGTTGAAACACTGAAATTTGAACAAGTGTAATTCAAAATGAATGAGGACACAGTAAAGAGCTTGACCCAGTAATTAAATGGACACAATAAAGAGCTTGAATCAGTAATTAGCTGCACACAAACTAAGGAAAAATTAAAATTAGTCCTTATAATTCCTTATATATATCTGAAATGGTAAGAGACATGTCAAATTGGTCAGCATACTACTTTAACTATACAAGAAAAGGAATCCAAAGAAAGGAACCCCATTAAAATCCAATAAAAAAAAATAAGATTTTACATATTTTGAAAATTGCAATTTCAGCCCCTTTGATCCCTTACAGCTAAGAAACGGTAAGAGCTTTGGAAAATCTTTTGACATATACTACCAAAACCTTACAACAAGAGGACTTCAAAACAAAAACAAAAAAAATCAAATGAAATCTCATGAAAAACAAAGATTTCACTTATTTCAAAAATTGCAATTTTGGCCCCCTATGACCCCTTGTAGCTCGGAAACAGTAAAAGCTACACCAAATCTGTTGCATACTACTGAAAGCTTATATCAAGAGGAATCCAAAGAAAAAAATCCCATCAAAATCCGAAGAAAAATTATAATTGTAGGTATTCTCCAAATTTGCAATTTTGTCCCCATTCGGCCCCTCATAGCTCAGAAAAGAAAAAAGTTGTCAAAAATCTGATGGTGCAGTTCTATGTTTATTTTCAAGAGGAATCCATTACAAAAAACTGCATCAAAATTGGACTAAAAATAAAAAAATTGAAATTTTTGAAAATCCCCCCTTTTGGGTCCCATTTATCTCGTGAACGGTACATGCCACGTAAAATCCATTGAACACTACTGATAGGAAATTTTATTAGGAACACATTGAAAGAAACCCCATCAAAATCCAATAAATAATAAAAATTCTACAACCAAATATGTGAAAACACCCAATTTTTCGCTTTTTGGCCCCTTTTTCAAAATGGGAGGGGCCAAAATAACCAAAACCAACCACAGCCTTCCTTTTGTGCCAAGGAACACTGTGTTAAAATTTCATAAGGATTGGTCAACTGGAACTTCAGTTATTGACCAAAAACAAAAGTGTCTACAGACGACAACGACGGCAACAACGACAACGATGGCGGCGACGGCGACAAAGACATACCATTATACGACCTCAATTTTTTGGCTGTCATATAAAAATCCAGCAGTTGGAATTTCTTAATTTAAGGGATCCGATATAAAATGATTCTGTAGGACCAGTATAAAAGGTAAACAATTGCATACTTGTCAACTGACCCGCTTTTGGTGGGTGTGAACCGCCAAGGATTATCACCCGCCGCCGGTCATCATTTTCACCAGCCAATGAGAATGTCAACGCAAGACTTAAAATTTAACTTTAACAGCTGAGATAAAGTTCACAATTAACTGAACAGAAAACACCAAATGGTCCAAAAATAATAAATAATTGATTTATTTCACCAAAAGCATTAAACAGCCCACTGAAAATGCACAAAACACATTGACAGAAATGTCTTGCCCTCTTCATAAATGGTAAAAATGGTACAGAACTAGTGTAAAGAATTAGTGAAAAGGTGCATGATGGCTTGACGCGATATGACCTGGCACCACACACCTGAATGTTGGGTCATGATCCACCACAGCAGAGTTTGAGGTAGGCAAGTATGCAGATGTCAAATTGGCCACCTGTAGAACTCTAATACAGCAGTTTTAGTATTTAGTTAAAACAGGCATATCTTTTCTGTCTAGTATACAGTCACTTACTTTTTTTCTCACTATGTACACCATGTATTCTTTCCTTGGCAAGTGGTGTCTCATTAGGTGGTAACGTAGCACTTAAAGGGGCTGGTTTGTTGTTGTTTAACTCTGGTAACTGTCTCTTTATTATTGAGGGACTCTGGAAAAAAAAGATTTATCTGCTCAAATAAGCATCACCTACCTTCTAAAACTTATATCAAACAATCAAATATATGAAGATAAATAAAGGGCTACGCCGAGCGCAGCATGATACGACCGCAGCATGTCGAATACTGGAATTTGAACATGAGTGCAATTCAAATGAATGAGGACACAGTAAAGAGCTTGATACAGTAATTAAATGGACACAATAAAGAGCTTGAATCAGTTGCAATTTTGGCCCCTTTGACCCCTTGTAGCTCGAAAACGGTAAGAGCAACGCAAAATCTGCTGCCATACTGCTGAAAGCTTACATCAAGAGGAATCCAAAGAAAAAACATCCTATTGAAATCCGATGAAAATTAAAGATTTTACATATTTCGAAAATTTGCAATTTTGGCCCCTTTGACCCCTTGTAGCTCGGAAACGGTAAGAGCAACGCAAAATCAGTTGACATACTACTGAAACCTTATATCAAGAGGAATTCAAAGAAAAAAATCCCATCGAAATCCAATGAAAAATAAAAAATTTCAGGTAATCAGCAAATTTGCAATTTTGGCCCCGTTCGGCCCCTCATAGCTCGGAAAGGAAACAAGTTACCAAAAATATAAAAGTTGAGCACCATATAAATTTTTCATAAGGAATCTAATGAAAAAAACTGCATCAAAATCGGACAAAAAATGAAAAAAAATTGATTTTTGAGACTTCCCCCATTTGGGACCAATCTATCTCATTAACAGTACATGTTACATGAAATCCATTGACATATTTCCGATTCCAAATTTCCTAAGGATCACACTGAAAGAAACCCCATCAAAATCCGATAAATTATAAATATTCTACAGCCCAATATATGAAAACACCTAATTTGGCCATTTTTGGCCCTTTTTTAAAAAAACGGGCGGGGCCACAATACCCAAAACCAATCCCAACCTTCCTTTTGTGACAAGCAACATTATCTTAAAATTTCATAAGGATTGATCAACTAGAACTGAAGTTATCGCACGGAAATGAAGAGTCTACAGACGCAGACGACGCCGCCAGTATCATACCAATATACGACCTCAAAAATTTGTTTGCGGTCGTATAAAAATATAACAGGCCAGCCCACATAAATTTGAAATTTTTTTTAAATGTATTCATTTTTTTTTTTGAAAGCTCCATATGATATCCCCAAAGTCCATTTTGAGAAATTTATACTGCTTTGTATTTCTGATGTCAAGTTCTGTTCTTTAGTTATTTGGTCATTACCTCTATATTGAAATATTTTAAGATTTCTTTAACCCCCTTTGTCTTGTTGCTTGGAGATGTATAAATCACACAGAGATATTCAGTTATAACAAGAGGCTCTCAAAAGCCTGTATTGCTCACCTGGGCCATGGCTTACATATACAGTTAAAATAATTCCAATATTTTAAGGGCATCATTTTCAAATTTGTTAATAGACATTGATGTTATACATGTATTATCTTAAGTTAAACTATTTTCCAGACTGGCATCTAGTTTGGATACGGGTGCAGACCTTCTGTCACCTTTCTTGAAGGGGACCATCTAAGGACCATAGCGTGGACCTGAAAAACATCTTTTTTGCAGGGCACCAACTAAAGACTATTGTGGCCAAGTTTGCTTCTAATTGGCTGAGCAGTTTCAGAGAAGAAGATCTTTGAATGTGTTTCCCAAGAGGTCCAATGTTAAAACTATGATCCCTGCTGGCGGCCATCTTGGATAAAGCAGAGATCTGAAAAACATCTTTTTTGCAGGGGACCATCTAAGGACTGTTGTGGCCAAGTTTGGTTCCAATTGGCTCTTCAGTTTCAGAGGAGAAGATCTTTGAATATGTTTTCCTATAGGGTCCAATGTTAAAAGTATGATCCCTGCTGGCGGCCATCTTGGATAAAGCGCAGATCTGAAAAACAACTTTTTTGCAGGGCACCATCTAAAGACTATTGTGACCAAGTTCGGTTTCAATTGGCCAAGTAGTTTCAGAGGAGAAGATCTTTGAATGTGTTTTCCAATAGGGTCCAATGTTAAAGCTATGATCCCCGCTGGCGGCCATCTTGGATATAGCGTTGATCTGAAAAAGAACTTTTTTGCAGGGGACAATCTAATGACTGCTGTGGTCAAGTTTGGTTTTCAATTGGCCCAGTAGTTGCAGAGGAGAAGATCTTTGAATGTGTTTTCCCATAGGGTCCAATGTTAAAACTATGATCCCGCTGGCAGCCATCTTGGATATAACGGGGATCTGAAAAACAACTTTTTTGCAGGGGATCATCTAAGGACTATTGTGGCCAAGTTTGGTTCCAATTGGCTCTGCAGTTTCAGAGTAGAAGATCTATGAATGTGTTTTCCCATAGGGTCCAATGTTAAAACTATGATCCCCGCTGGCGGCCATCTTAGATACAGCACTGATCTGAGAAACAACTTTTTTGCAGGGGACCATCTAAGGACTATTGTGGTCAAGTTTGGTTAAAATTGGCCAAGTAGTTTCAGAGGAGACAATCTTTGAATGTATTTTTCCCTAGGATCCAATGTTTAAAACTATGATCCCCGCTGGCGGCCATCTTGGATATAGCGCGGATCTGAAAAACAACTTTTTTGTAGGGGACCATCTAAGGACTATTGTGGCCAAGTTTGGTTTCAATTGGCCCAGTAGTTTCAGAGGAGAAGATCTTTGAATGAAAAGTTTACGCCGGACGGACGGATGGACGACGGACAGATGACGGACGCAAAGTGATGGCAAAAGCTCACCCTGACATAAGCCAGGTGAGCTAAAAACTGGATATTCGGCACTAGACAATTCATCATTTACCTTAGCAAGCATTTACAATCAAATCAAACTAGAGGTACTGCTGAACGCAGGAGGGCCCCGCAATAGGCAGTCACTAATCCTTTGTACTAAATTATCAACATTTGTTTATGAAAATATTTTAAAATAAAAAGTTAAAAAGTATTGGCAAACAGGAAGTAGTGGCATGGCAAACCTGAAAATAGCTTACAGGATACAACTCATCACCATGAAGCTTTACACCAAATATCAAATCATTCCCAGTTGTAGAAGCCCAGAAAACTTTGGTAAAAATTTTCATCCATAGAGTGGTATAATAAAAAGTTAAAGTATCGGCAAACAGGAAGTAGTAGAATGGCAAACCTGAAAATAGCTTACACATTACAACTCATCATCATGAAGCTTTAGACTAAATATCATATCATTCCCAGTTGTAGAAGCCCAGAAAACTTTGACGAAAAAATTTCATCCATAGAGTGGTATAATAAAAAGTTAAAGCATTGGCAAACAGGAAGTAGTGGCACGGCAAACCTGAAAATTGCTTACACGGTACAACTCATCATCATAAAGCATCAGACCAAATATGAAATCATTCCGACATGTAGAAGCCTAGAAAACCTTGACGAAAAATTCTCATCCATAGAGTGGTATAATAAAAAGTTTAAGTGTCGGCAAACAGGAAGTAGTGGCATGGCAAACCTGAAAATTGCTTACATGGTACAACTCATCATCATAAAGCTTCAGACCAAATATGAAATCATTCCCACGTGTAAAAGCCCAGAAAACTTTGACCAAAAAAATTGTTGACGGACAGACGGACGGACGGACAAACTGAAAACTATAGGGCACCCACATCTCGATGCGGGGCCCTAATTATCAATATTTATTTCCAATGCATTTAAAGTACATATTAAAAAGTTTTTTCATCATAAATACACTACTACTGTGCGTAAGTCTATCATAAAAATGAGAACAAATCTCAGAAATCCAGGATAAAGAGCAAAAAAAAATGGTTGTGTAATAATGTTTCAAATAATGTGCAATATATTTTTTTTATTTTTCATTTTTTCATTCTTTGCAATGTTCTTATAATTACTTGTTTTTTAATGATTCAGCCCAATTTCAAATTTGTTTTGAAGAGCCAGGATTCAAAAGATGTCATTTGTGTTTTTCAATTCAACTGATTTCAGAACGAGAAAAAGATATACGTCTATTAATAAGTATAACACAAGATCCATGTTTTGGAAAGACAATCAGGTACTTTCTGATTGGTTTTCTTCATTCAATCATGACAGAGACATATCAATTTATTTTTAAGAACTGTTTCAGAAATATTAAATACAAACAATCTCTCAGTCAGTTGTTATTAAAATTGAAAGTATCACTACCCTAGAGTTTTTAACTTTTTAGAAGTAATCTTGCTTTACAAACACTGATTTGTTTAAAACACCTAACTCACAGTCACCTTGAAGGTCACATCTTTAAAACTAGAAATACTATTGGCAAAGCTCACTAATATCATACGCTCCACTCCCCCATTGATTTCCAGAAAAAAAAATCTAATCAAATTTTCAAATAACAGGTGCACAATGACAATAAGTACTGAACATTCTGTAAAAGTTTCTGCGAATTTCAACAAGTGGTCTAGGAGGAGTTGTTGTCCCAAAGTAGGTACCCTATGGCAGATGAACGAAGGGACGGCTGGATGAATGGACAGACAGAAAAACACCATGATCAGATCACTATATATCGCTTGCTTGAGCGGGGGATAACAAATTAGATTTTAACTCTCTGTTACATTTTTAAGTTTATAGTTCTGCATCTGAAGATATTAGTTGGAACAAGACAGATGGACACATGAAAAGATAGATAAACAGACACATAAGACGAGAAAACTATATGCCACCTGACATGTTGTTATTAAACATAAAATAATAACATAAATCTGCTTATTGGTTTATCTAACCTTACTCAACGTATTCTGTAGTCATTTTTTGTCTTGCTGTAAAGTCATATTAGAATTGGTTTCACTAACATTACTCAGTGTATTCTGTCGTCATTTTTGTCTTGCTGTAAAGTTATAATAGAATTGGTTTCACTAACCTTACTCAACGTATTCTGTCGTCGTTTTTGTCTTGCTGTGAAGCTGTTATTCAAATCTAATGACCCATCAGCTTTTAATGATGCATTGAGCAAGTTTTTATTTACAATTTCTGAATCCTCTTCAATTTCATCCTCTGAACTCTCTTCAATCTCTGTGTGTAACCTCTTTATACCTACTGCTAGCATATGACATCCTCCACAGGACACCTACAGATATATAGTATATTGTATTGATAATAAAAATGCTCGTCGAGGCAACAAAAAAAATATTTTGTTTTATGTTGGCCCTGACCAGACCAAAAATACACAGCTTGTGCCATTTTTTTTCCGAAAAAAATGATATCCTTATTTTTTGTTTTCTTTTCGTCATTGGTGATACTTTTAGCATAGCTTCTTATTTGTGTTTGGAAGTCCTGTAGGTATTAGATCTTGAACTTATGATAAATTAAAGGGAATTGTTGATTATGATTGTCCATGGATTATTGCACCAAAGTCTAAAAGTTATTGTATTTTGCCACCTTTGGCAACTATAAACTATACAGTATTTTAAATTTGTTCTGAGATACCATTCAGTTCAATTCTATGTGTTGTTAAAGGAGAAGTCCTATCATAAATGAATTGGCTTAAGAACTCAAAAATTGCTTGAAAATACATTCAACAGGTGCCAAATATGTTTTAATGAAAAACCACTAGAAATACAAGCAAAACTTTTTAAAACCACTTCAATTATCCAGACCTGACGGACATCAACTTTTTATTGACTTTAGTGAAAAAGATGCCAGTGACCCTTTATGGCATATACAGTAAATATGAAAAAGAAAGGAAATGGGGTAAATGTCAAGGAGACAACATCCCATATCCAGGTTAAAACGACAAAAAAACAAAACATCAGCATATTATTTTAATTACAAAATCAACATTTTAGGAATTTAGAAGAAGGAAATATTTAGAATAATAGAAGTTTTGTTTCTGATTCAAAGTGTTACAAAATTTCAATTACTCATAATTTACTCAAATATTTGACGAGTCAAAATTTGCAACTCTAAGAAATCAGGAAATCAATCATTGATTTATATATGGATTGTCATACCCGAAACTTTTCCAGTGATTATAATATTCACTGATCTACAAGATTTGATAGTTAAACGTTTGTTATTAAGAGTATTCAAGTGAGGGTTATATTCGCATAAAATTCTCAAATGCGAAATACGCGAAAATTACCCCCACGGGAACATTTCCAAATTTACAGTAACTTACCGTTTTTAATAAGTGATAACTACCAGAGTTAAAATGTTTAAACCTCTCTGTTAGTAAAGGTTCATTTATATTACACATGTTTTCCTGATCTTATCTCAGTTTACCATGTAAAATGTGATAATTACCTGATGAACGTTAAAATGTTTAAACCTCTCCACTAGTGTAGGTACATATATATTACAGGTGTTTTCCTGATCTTGTCCCAGTTTACCATGTCTCCCATCACCAAAAGTTAATAACTGGCCTTTTTCTGAAAATTAAACAAAATTTTTGTTATTATGACAGAAAGGCAAGCAAACTCACATACCAATAAACTGATAAATGATTCCTAATGTTTTGAATACATGATGGCTTATTTTTTATTCCCATTTACCCTCCCAAATTTTAATTATAGCATATATTCTTCACAGAAAAGAAACTAAGAAGTGTTGGTAAAGCTAACTTATGACGCACTGACAGACCCGAACACTATCTACTTTGGTTGATATTATGAATCAAGGTTTATACTAATTTGATGCATTATCATTGATAAATCATGTTAAGTTGTTTAGAAAAGAATTTAAATGCAAAATTTAGCAAAAGTCAGTTAAGTGTAAAATATAAGTCAAAGCCCTTGATTTTAAAATACAGTGAAACCTGTCTAAACAGAACCCCTCTGGGACTGAAGATTTTCTTCGGTATAGACAGGTGTTAGGTTTACATAGGTTCAAAATATAAGAAATTGATAGAAAGGGTCTTCAAATTGTGTTTGCTTTAGACAGGTTTTCGGTTTAATCAGGGTTCGGTTTAGACAGGTTTCACTGTAGTACTCATCAAGCAATCAATTTGATAAACAAGTGTAGACACAGAAATGTCTTGCCTGTGTATGCTTATCTTCAACAAAATAATTAGTCATGGCTACATAACAGGCACCAGACTGGCATGTGCACACCTAGATGTAACATAGACCAAATAAAATGCCTGTAAGTGTTCTAGTTACAAAGAAATGATCAAAGTTAATTAACCATGAAATTGAGGTCGAGGTTATATGAGAAGTCAGACTGGCATGTGTCTTCCTAGATGTAGCATTAGACAAAATATGATGCCTGTAAGTGTTCTAGTTATAAAAAAATGATCAAAGTCAGTGAACCATGTCAAGGCTACATGACAGGTGCCAGACTGGCATTTGCACACCAAGATGTAACAATAGACAATATATGATGACTCTAGGCATTGTAGCTACAGAGAAACTAGAGAATGTGTCTATAAGACACAGATGCCCCGCCGTAAAATTTATCACAATAGAGAACTTAAGCCATTTATTTGATTAAACACCTAGTTGTTAATAAATGGACCCGATGCAAAAATTTAACAAAGTCATTCATGGGTAAAATGTCGGTCAAAGTCAAAGAAAAAATTGTCTTACAATTAGGTAGTTCTCACCAAGATTGGTCTCTTCATGAAATATCATGATATGTTGTGTAGTTGTTTAGAAATGGACCTTAAAACACAAATTTTACCAAAAGTTACTCAAGCATAAAATGTAGGTCAAAGACACTTAATTGTCCTTGATTTGAATAGCATCTGTCAAGGTGATTTATATGACGCAACACGATTGTGATAGCATGTTTAGTTGTTGAGAAATATACCTAAATGCAAGATTTAACAAAAGTCACTCAAGCATAAAATATAGGTCAAAGCCACTTAATTCTTGATGATTTGGGTAGTACTCATCAAGGTAATTAATTTGATGAGACATCATTGTGTTATGATGTGTACTTGATGAGAAATGGACCTAAACGCAAAATTTAACAAAAGTCACTCAAGCGTAAATTATAGGTCAAAGCCACTTAATTCTTGATGATTTGGGTAATACTCATCAAGGTGAATAATTTGATGAAACATCATTGTGGTATGATGTGTACTTGATGAGAAATGGACCTAAACGCAAAATTTAACAAAAAGTCACTCAAGCATAAAATATAGGTCAAAGCCACTTAATTCTTGATGATTTAGGTAGTACTCATCAAGGTGATTAATTTGATGAAACATCATTGTGGTATGATGTGTACTTGATGAGAAATGGACCTAAACGCAAAATTTAACAAAAGTCACTCAAGTGTAAAATATAGGTCAAAGCCACTCAATTTTTGCTGATTTGGGTAGTACTCATCAAGGTGATTAATTTGATGAGACATCATTGTGGTATGATGAGTAGTTGATGAGAAATGGACCTAAACGCAAAATTTAACAAAAGTCATTCAAGCGTAAAATATAGGTCAAAGCAACTTAATTCTTGATGATTTGGGTAGTACTCATCAAGGTGATAAATTTGATGAGACATCATTGTGGTATGATGAGTAGTTTATTAGAAATGGACCTAAACGCAAAATTTAACAAAAGTCACTCAAGCGTGACAGGTCATGGATCCCTAATTGTTAGTGAATCTGGTAGTACTAATCAAGGTGCATGTACCGATGTAATATTATTAAAATATTACAAGAGGTAACCAAAATATGGACCTAAACGCAAAACTTAACATCGGGACGTACGGACGGACGGACGGACGGACGGACAAGGGTAAATCTATATGCCCCTTCCACTACGTGGCGGGCATAATAAGTATAAAAGAAAAGAAATGTTCAGTCAATGAACCATGGAATTGAGGTCAAGGTTACATGACAGGTGTCAGACTGGCATGCACCCACCTTAATGTAGCACTATATCAAATATGATGAATCTAGGTGTTTTAGTTACAGAAAATTAAGTATTCAAGTAGAAAAGTTATCAGGCAATGAACCATAAAATTGAGGTCAAGGCTACATGACAGGTGTCAGACTGGCACGCACCCACCTAAATGTACCAACAGACTAAATATAGTATGTCTATACATTACAGTGCCTCCGAAATTGACTTGAATGTAAAACTATGTCGCAAAATTTACAAAGTCAATGAACCGTGCAAATTAGGTTAAGGTCCAATGACAAGTGGCAGACTGGCATACCCCCACTAAGATACATCAATACACTTAATATAATGGATCTATGTATTACAAATCCAGAGAAATCAACTTGAATGTGAAACTATGTCGCAATTTTCATGAAGTCATTGAACCATGAAGACAAGGTAAATGTCATCTGAGACATGCGTTGCTAGAAAGTTATAACCGTAAGCTATCTGTATACAAAAGATGTTGCATATAAGCGATATACTTCAAAAGTTATGAAGGTTTTAAGAAAGTTTACGCCGCCATCGCCGCCGCCGTCTCGCTTTCAGCGACTTTCGTCGCAGGCGAGACAAAAACATCATTGTGGTATAATGTGTGGTTGTTGAGAAATAGACTTTAACAGGTCACTCAAGCATAAAATGCTCAGAAACAGTTTAGTCTGTATATAGGAATAAGGAACTTTACAGGTCTGAAAATACTTCCATTATCAGATTATCACACAAAGCTTTATATGATGAAATTGAAAATTTGTTCAATTTTCAATTAAAAATGCAATAATACTTTGTTATGGACAGACAGACAGACATAAGAAAACAATGAACCAAGTGATGGTACAAATTAGTCAATTACCTGTTATAAGTGCTGTATGACTATCTCCACAAGACAATACTTTGATTTTCTGTTTACAATAGATCTGTTTTGGTACTGATGATTGGAGAACTCTGGTTCCATGTCCTAGTTGGCCATTATTTCCATCTCCAAATGAAAATACTTTCCCAGATTCTGAAATATTCAAATAATAAATAATTAAGCTTTTTTTCAGGAAAGCCTTGCATTTTTCTTTTTATTCTCAAAGGCACAACTATGAGGCGCCAATACAACATATCAGAGGGGGTCCTCAGTCTTCAGAAGGAATTAAAGAATTCATTCCATAGTTTCATTGAAGAGTAGGTTAGAGTGTTGCAGCATGCCCACTACTTTTTGAAGTTAGGGGTACATGCACCTGTTGAATTTTCATTTGGGGGTACAGGGAGTTTTTTTTAGGGTACATACGCATACCAGTATCTTAACTTCGCTATTTAAAAAGGACTTTGCAAGGAACCAATCAATTTGCATGATATATGTTGACTACTATTTTCCTTTCACTACTGAAATGAACAATACATTTTGACCTGAAAACCACAATATTCAATGGTCAATTTTTCAAATGTACATGCATGCATATTTTGATTTGTGAAATTGTACGTGAATAACATACTGCAGTACATGAATGGGAATGCTGGTGTTGTAAACAATACTGTAAATATGGACAATTTTACTGGCCTTGTGAGGAAGCCACTACACTCAAGTATTTCCTTGGAGTTGATACTGTTTGATGGCTCACCACATTATTCCAGTAAATGTAAATGTAAGTGTGGAGGTCAAATAAACTGATAGGAGTTGAACAGAAATGTTGACAATATACCCATCCACCTGTTTCAATTACTATATACTGAAATTAAAAGCAAAAGGTCTTACAATTTTTAGAAAGTAATTGATTCATGCCAAGGTCAAACAACAAATATTATACCGATACTAAGTGGAATGAAAAGAAAAAAAAAACCTCTGAATGGACCTAAGTATTTGGAGGTTGTGGAAACAGGTCTTTTCCAATCCAAACACTGAATTTGAAAGACAGAGGGGTAATTTCTCATGTCAATTAAGCTGTGTGATTTGATTTAAATTTAGGCTGCACAAAAAAAAATTCTTGGTCTTCAAATTTTTTGTCAGCAACAACATAGTGGGAGGAGTAGATGAAAATTCTTTTTTTCGTTTTTTAGTTTTTGTTTTTTCTTGCATATTTTCCAGACATTGATGCACATATAATGCACATTTGCAAAACCTGCAGCTCATAGTCTTATGCATAGGTTTTAACCCTCCCGATTTTTGCGGGAGTCTCCCGCAATTTAGCACAAAACAGATATTTCTCCTGCAATGAGATGGACTCCCGGCCGGGAGACACAGATCTCCCGTTTTTGTGAATGTCTCCTGCAAAAACTCCCGCAATCATCATATGGTGTCAAACTGATAATTAACTAGGTGAAATTATCGTACGTGTCAGTCAATCAGCATAGGCAACTTATTTTACAGGTAAACATGTAAATTAGACCGATTAATTATTGTTGATTGGAGCAGTTATGAGGACAGGTGTTGTTTAAATTACAATTAGTCAGCAGTGACAATAATTACCAGGAATCAACAAACTTATTTCGATACCCGGGGGGTCTTAACCTACACTTTTGGGTACAGACGTATGGCTGAGATTTTCAAAACACCCCCCATTCATATATTCAATATTTTGGATAATCATACCCATTCATATATTTCCATTGAAAATCCGGACCCAATCAAATATTGTTATTTATTTATGTTTTATTGTAGCCAGTGCAAATATTGCACTATGGACACTGTTTTTGTAATATAATTTACAATTAGGATGATTTTTGTTACATTTAATCTCAATAATAAAGATTAAATGTAACACAAATATGATTTTAATATAAGTATGCCAAATTATCTACCCATTGATATAACAAATTTGTGAAAATTGCACCCCATTGATATATTTGACTTATCAAAAAAGTGACCCATTCCAGCGGTACGTCTATGTATACCAATATATAGGAAGAGACCCCCCCCCCTCGGGTTTCGATACGACCATTTTTTATAAAATACTGCTAATTACCTCCCTTGTATAATTTTCCTTTTCCTAAATAATGGTCTTAAGATTTTTGTGTTTACATTGCAATACCACAAATTATTGTGATATTTTGCAAATTTTCTAAATTGCATTCTCTGAAAACAATATCTTTGGACATATTCACAATATTTTCTGGTTTTGATAAACTTTAACCTAAATGATTTTAACTATATATTGATATATACTGATCTCTTGTTATTTCCACCCATGACAGTATATATCAGTCGGGACGGATTGGTACTTTTACCGATCGGTCTATTTACCGACCTCGTTATTTTCAACGATCTTGTACTGTTTTAATTGTTCTTGTGCTTTAGCTGGGGCAAATCCATTCCAAAAACAGTAATATTGATCTACTTCAACCGACTGAACGTAAATCTTCACAATACTTGAAGAAATTATTCACTTTTATGTCATTTCTTTACAGGATCGGTAATTTTACCGATTTCAGAAACACCGGAAATCGGTATTTTTAGCGATGCTTACAAACAACAGCACACGTGGAAACTTCTGACGTCTTGACAAGATATGGACCCAAGAGTGTGGAAATACTGACAAACAGGGTACTTCATACTTTATTTTCACTGCAGCAATCAAGTTTTTTTTTTTATAGAATCCATAAGTTGGGGGAATTTTTTTAATTATAGACTGTCATTCATCCTTGCGAGTCAAGGAGTTTAAACACTCCCAAGTCAGCCAGTAGTGGCTCTCATAACAGGAACCATGATGTATCACTGAATATTATGGTATGGTATGTGCTTCCTTCTTCTTGGTCACATCTTACCTGATCCACAGTGGCTTTTTTTTTACTCCCTTCCTATCTCAGTCTGTCTTAGCTTACATGTACTTTGAGACAGAAATTAAGAAAATGCCCTCTTGAATTAGAATGGTACATGTATAAAAACTGACAAAATGTGAGTACAATACTGAAAGGACTTGCTCCTCCATCTTTTTTTAACTTTCTTGCCTGAAGTATTTTGTAAACTTCTTTCCATATGTTCACTGCTTGCATGTCTACAAGTTCCTCTCTTTTTAATAGGAAAATGAACTGTTGCAAGACATTAATAATCACAAAGCTTATTCAATCATATACATATAAATTACTCATTGAATTAAGTGTGTACAATGTAAACGAATATGTATATTACATTGTAATTTTAGTTTGATATTTTTGTTCTGATTTTAAAGTTTTTATTTTTATTTTTTGTAGGTAAAGAGACCAACTTTTGGAACAGTATTTATAATGTTCTTCCACATCTGGAGGTTGATTTTGCTATGTTGAATGATAAATAGATCTTCCGGGATATACATATATATTTTACTTTTTCTTAAAATATTTAGATATACATGTTGTTGTTTTTTCAATAAAACCAACATTTTAATATTATTGCATCATAGCATTATTTTGAAGGTCTTACTGGCTGTCCCAGATCATATAACCACAGGGACTTGCTCCAGCCTAGAAAAAAAATTGATAGTAAACATTTTTTGTATAGGCTGGGAGCAAGTCCGTGTGACTAATTTTTGACTTTTTGTTGATTATTAGTTTTTCCTTTGAAATGATAGCTATTTTTGCTTGGGTCTCTTGATATACTCATGATTATAAGAGAAAATGAAAGATTTTTTTAGCAGGACATGATATATTACCCTTCCCGAGCACCTAATGCCACTCTCATTTTTTTTCAGAGTTAGTGCTTTAGTTTTTAGTGTTTTATTTGTGATTTTGGTATATTTATGGGTATGTTGAGTCTTTGATCTTCCATCTTCTGATGTTCTTGTTTTAGAATAAAGAAAATAATAATAAGAGTAGTAGAGGAAACATTGTAGGTAGAATGGTTATTATACACAAGCAGTGAAGGGATATTGAGTAAAAGCAAATGGGACATAATCTCTACAAATACGTGGGGAAAACAAGCAATGGAACAACACTTTTATTGTTGCTTCATCTTGAAGTCACCATGAGGCCTTCAACAATGAGCTATGCTCATACCTCATAGCCCCTAGCATCAGTTTGAGCAGAATGTATATGCAAAGCAATACTTTTTTACAAGGGCATGGAAGAATAATATAAATTTTTAGAATTATAAGTGATTTGTAGAATCTGTTTAGATGTTTCAAGACCTGTATAGCACTAATTGATGTTATCTGCTGAAAATAAAAACAATAAATGTTAGCAGTATATAAGTGAACTTGCAATGAGTGCAGTTATGATCATTTGGTAAGTAAGTCTATGATTTCATTTTTATGAGGGCAAAACATTTAACAAATACAAAGATGGTAGGATTTTCACAGATTCACATGCATGATACATGAATGGTATAAATCTTAAGACAAATCTCCACAGATTTCGAGATCGGGGGGTGGGGTGCCAACCAATATTTTTTGAAAAGGGGTGCCCAGAACCCAATTTTTTTAAAAACCCTAGGAATTTTAAATATTTTC
>MJUU01005840.1:4104-14143 GCA_002080025.1 Modiolus philippinarum | reverse complement strand
CCTGTAGCAACAACTGTATGGACCCTTCCACATGCTACTAATACACATTTTTCATGCTTTAATTCTGAAATGAAGAATAACAGCAAAAATAGTGAACAATTAGATAATAACCAATGACAACTAAAGCCATACTCTAACTCTGGACTTTCCATACATGTAGGCAATGAGCAATTAGCTAGATTTTGGTCATGGAGTTAATAGTCTACCTGTTTTGGGTTTTATTTGTTTCTTTATTATACTTTAGGGAAACGAGACAGATAAAGGGGAGGTTTGGGTACCCATAAATAGGTTAAACCCTACCGCTGGCTTTTGCTAGTGTCGGTACCAAGTCCGGCTGTCCCTAGTTCCTTTCATTGTTTATGTTTGTCTTTTGTCTTATGCAGTTTCTTGGTACATTGTGGCAAGTGACTGTGTTTTTGGGCCATTGTAGGTGTTATCCTGTTATCCTTTTTATTCTAATTAGCTAAACACGGTAAGGAGCAAGATCAGAAATTAATTTATAACTGAAGGTATATAATACGTTTTCACAGTAACTTTGGTATTTCGTTATTTATTACCCAAGGGCGGATGCCACTTCTGATGGACTGTTAGTCTACAAGGGCATTCACCAACGCAGTAGCCAGTTCTTCGATTTTATTTCAAAACTGGCAATATCTAAATTTAAGAAATTTTTGTTAAAAACTAAGGAGATTCTCCATCTTGCATAGCTCTTTTTTATTAAGATCTTATTAGCAATTTGATTTCTATCAGTTGTTACACATATTTTGGTTTGTAGATTTCCAAATGTTTTGATTGATCTGCACTGAAGAAACATAAGTTGTCGAATTGGTCATATGCAGAAACAAAATTCTCAGTTACTTTGGCAGTTCAGTATTTTGTGTTTTGACACTTGTAACTATTTTCTATTTTCTTTATGTTGATGATATTTATAATTACACTTAATTTTATTTTAAGTATCATTAGTTTTTCTATATATTTCATTTTTTCTTTTTTTTTATATATCATTATCTTTTTAAATGCGCTTAATAAATAATTTACTTATTTCTTACTCTTTAATATTAAAAATATAATATAAATATATAAATATATGATTTATAAACTTAAATCTGAGGAAAGATGGTGCTTATGAAAAAAATATGATTTGTTAGTAAAATGATATATACTATTTTGCTATTATACAATAGGATTAAGTCACATTACAGTGGCTCACTTTTATAGCTGAAAACTATAAAACTAAATAATGCAAATATTGTTCTTATATAATTTGGAAAATAAATTTATTAATATATAACTGTGGTGCGACTTGATCTATTTGACATTTTATGTACATATTTTGAAAATTACACACATTGTCCATCTTGTTGGGAGAGGATCAATATAGGCATAGCCATTTATCCGATCCCTTTGTTTGTATTACTAATATAAACAATAAAATATTTTGAATTGAATTGAATTTGTTTTTTTGACATCATCTAACATGATAGTACAGCATCAATTATTAACAACACTCTTTCTTATTTTCCTCAGTCACTGAATTTTTACATGGTAGATGTGAAGGTCATTTCTGCTATTTGCTAGACATTTCTTTTTAACAATAAGATTCATGTGAACAGCAGAGGTTTTAATTAGTTTTTGCATTAATCACATGATATCAAGTTCTAGGTGCGAGATATTTATTAGACCAACCTTAAAAAATTGTTTGTTTGCTGTATATTGACCTCATAAAAACCTACCTATACTAAAAAAAATTGTATTGACATTTCCCAGAAGAAAAAAAAATCTATTTTTTGGGGCACATTTTCTTTAAAATCAACCCCTTTTTATGTCAAAATAATCACCGACCTACCTACTCACTTCAAAATCAATAGCTGATAAACAGCAAACAAACATTTTGTTAAGGATGGCTTTTATGGAATATTCTGATAAAGTTTTGATCCAAAAGACAACAACATCCATAGTACCGCTGCAGATTTGTGTTTTTATTTCTTCTACATGTTTCGCCCCATTTAGGGCGTCTTCAGGATAGTTAACATAATGAAAAAGACAAAATGTGGTTAAATGTGGTTAACGTTTAAAAGTCGACGTCACAATGAAAATGAATGAACATAGTTATATAGTTAATAAACAGCTGCGCCAAGTCGCATGATACGCCCGTCGTCACTATTGTAATTTAGGTAAGGGGTTCTCATTTTAGAATGCACCTTTAACTGGCTATTAAGCTTGATATCCCTACAAAGTTTGAAGCAAGATTGTCAAGTAAAGCCAATATGTATAAAATTGCCTTAAAATTGACGAATAAAGTCCCATAACTCTTGCAAGAAAATCGAAAGTATACAGATCGTCAGGCCATAGTACCGAATACTTCTATGAAGTTTGAAGTGAATTGGCAAAAGGGTTATCACGTTAGAGCGCGACATGTGAAAAATTGCATTTAAATTGACGAATAAAGTCCCATAACTCTTGCAAGAAAAATCGAAATTTCAAGAAAAAGTACACAGATTGTCAGGCCATCATATCCAATACCTCTACAAAGTTTGAAGTGAATTGGCCAAACGGTTCTCAAGTTAGAGCGCGACATGTGAAAAATTGCCTAAAAATTGACAAATAAGACCCATAACTCTTGCAAGAAAAATCGAAATTTCACGAAAAAGTATACAGATCATCAGGCCATAGTACCGAATACTTCTATGAAGTTTGAAGTGAATTGGCAAAAGGGTTATCAAGTTAGAGCGGGACATGTGAAAAATTGACTAAAAATTGACAAATAAAGTCCCATAACTCTTGTAAGAAAAATTGAAATTTCACGAAAAATCATACAGATCGTAAGACCATCATATCCAATACTTCTACAAAGTTTGAAGTGAATTGGCCAAAGGGTTATCAAGTTAGAGCGTGACATAAGAAATGGACGGACAGACAGACGGACGGACGGACAATCGGACATCGGTATACCATAATATGTCCGTCATTAGACAGGCGTATAAAAAAAGATTGTAAATAAACATTAAGAAAGTTATTTTTAGTGTTCGTTTTTCATTGTTCTGTACCACTGTATCGTATGCCAGTATGGTTGGTGTCAATATGTTACATTCCTGTGTGTTGGGATATTCTCGATGTCTGTGTGGAATCATCATCTTCTGGGTATGGTCTCGAGTCTTGGAACGTTTGTAGTCAGCCATGCGAGTGGTTGTAGAGTACAACGCCGGTCTGCAGATGTGGTTCCATGCTGAAGTCGATCTGTGCTGATTCCCATAGTATTAAAAAATTGAGGTTTAATACTGCTGCAGAATGTTCTTGGTAGTGAACTGTTTTCAAGACATCTAGGTGGGTAATCCTTGTGGTTCGGGCTGCTCATATATTTAATGTTTATCTTAGACAATTTGGTTTTCATTTCTAATTTTCTGTGTGGAACGGGTTAAGAAAGTTGGATTGGTGGTTGTCGCCATTGTTTCTTCTGTTTGGTTTCTAATTTTTCTTTTCTTTGATGCCTGTGTGGAATTTTCATCTTCTTGGTATGGTCTCCAGTTTTTGAACAGGTCGGAATCGGCCATGCGGGTGGTTGTAGAGTACAACGCTGTTCTGCAGAGGTGGATCCGAAAGGATGCATGGGTTCACTGGTAAACAGATGTTAGACGACTAGTGAATACTTCGGTATCCATCCATAACTACCCTACCACACGATATCCACCTCAGGTGTTGGTTCACTTAATGCTACCTCAGTATTCTGATAAAGGTAAGTTTCTTTTTGTCAATCAGTTTTACAAGTCACCAAAGGTAGAATTTTTGTTTTGTCCAATTTACAGTGAATCAAATGATCTATTTGAATGGATTTCTGATACTGTAAATCAGGCTGAGGCCATTATAGTGTACTTACTTTTAACGCAAGCAGGTTTGTATGTTGGTTTTGTATGGTCCAATCCCAGCTGACCCCAATCATTAGCACCAAATGTAAAAACTCTTCCTGTCTCTGGAAAATACAGAAATTTCTTTAAACATGTGTAAACAGTTTTAAATTACCTATTAGCATGATTAGAGGTGATCCAATATTCACATTTTGATTTATACATCATTGTCATAAGATTCTCTGCTCCTGGTTGGGAGACTTGCCATATATGCAGGAAAAAACAGAAAATTTTTTCCAAATATTTAGATCACTGAAATTTTGAAAATTGACACCTATTAGGTTGACTAGTTCTCACTGACAGGTGAGATAATATAAAGATTCTTCTTGTTTGAAAAGACATAAAAAGACATGCCTTAATTTCTCTTATCGAGAGCTACAATGTACATGTTTTATTTTACATGAACACTTTTTTTTTTATTAACCAGGAAATAGTTGCCTATTTTGTTCAATAAAATTACAGAATAATTGGTGTAAATGTTTTTTTTTTGGTGATTCATAAAATCGGTGATTTTGATGACTATACTACCATACAGCTACTATTAGGAAAGGTATTCCCCCACTTAAAGAAATTCATGTTTTCTCTACATTTCGTAACTCAATGCCAGGTTTCATCAAACAGGAGGTACACAAATCTAACAGGACTCAAAATAGGATGTTCCTTACAACTAACCATATAGAGGGCTGCATACCAATTTAGAAATCAATCCCGTTTATAGAAGCTGAGAAAAATGTGACGAAAAATTCATGTTTTCACTTCATTTCATAACTAAGTCAACATTTCGTCAAACAGGATGTACACCACTGACAAGACTCAAAAATAGGATGTTCCTTACAACTAACCATAAAGAGGTTGCATACCAATTTTGAAAGAAGTTGAGAAAAATGTGACGAAAAATTAATGCTTTCACTACATTTGTACCTAAATAAGTCCACATTTCATCAAACAGGAAGTACACATCTGACAGAACTCAAAATAGGATGTTCCTTACAACTAACCATATAGAGGCTGCATATCAGTTTTAAAATGAATCAATCCAGTAGAAGCAGAGAAAAATGTGATGAAAAATTCATGCTTTCACTACATTTTGTAACTTCTACATTTCGTCAAACAGGAAGTGCACATCTGACGGGACTCAAAATATGATGTTCCTTACAACTAACCATATAGAGGCTGCATACCAATTTTGAAATGAATCCCACTTGTAGAAGCTGAGAAAAATTCATGTTTTCACATTTTCGGACGAACAGACGGACAAGGTGAATCCAGTATACCCCACTCTCTATTGAGTCGGGGTATAATATACAGTTGAACTTTGATGGCTGGATCTACACTAGCTTGAACAGCATAGATGTCTAGAAAATATTTTGGTTTTCTATTTCTTGAAGTTTAAACGTAGTTTCACCTAGATACATGTAACTCGCAACATTCCCTTGGCTCAAACTGTTTTTATTTGTCCCTAAATGAGTGTTTGAGCTATGGAAGTTCGACTGTAACTATTCTATTACACATTTTCACAGATTTCAGACATTCTGCTGAATAGTTTCAGAGTAACTACGATAAAAAGCGCAGATCTAACTCTTTAAGTTATCCCGTTTTCTATGGTAAATGTAAAATGAATTGACTAACTGGTTCTCTGGCGTGCTAAATATTACCGTTTACAATAGCTGTATGTTCATCACCACATGCCACATGTAAAACTTTATCATTCTTCACCCAGAATTTACTTGGTAAGTTGTCAGCAAACTTGCTTTTCCCAAATGTAAAAACTGCCCCTGTATCTGAAAAATATAATCAAAATATTAAGAATTCCCTTTTCAAAATATTCCAAATAAACACTTTGAATTTTACAGAAAGAGAATTATAATTGTGTCTACCCTGCAAGAAAATAGCAGAAATGTTAACTGTAGTCAATTTACAATATCAAAAAGACAAATCTAGAGAGTAAATCTTCTAGTGCATAAGCCTTATTTTTTACTAGTACAAAAAAATGTAAGTACATGTACTAGTACATTTTTTTTTATTTTTTGTATTTAAATGTTTCAAGTACAAATTTGTTTTTGCAAGGCGAAATGCACTCATAATCTAAAATCATTGATTTGTTGATAAATTACAGTCAAGATCTACTTATAAATATTTCAGCTATACATATATCAAGATTAGAACAATGTACAATAGTACAATATAGAATGGGAGAAAGTCATAGGACCAAAATTTTAACTGCCACAGGATCTGAACAGGAGCTGAATTTATAGTGTTGCAACAGGCAACACACAGAAAGCAGAACTCCGGATGACTAAGTAATTTAGGAAGGGTTTTATCCAGCATGTATCCCTGACAGTCTTCCTGGAATATTCTAATTCTGTGGATACTGATCTGTAATTTTGAGCCTGGATCCGCAAAATATATATTTTCATCAGACCACAAAAAGGGCAGCACAAACTTGAATTTTTATGTTCACATCAACACAAAACACTGCAATTATAAAACAGATCTGTATTCTAAAGAATCGCCAAAATTATGAAAACTGTTCCCAGGTCTGACTATGTAAAATATACCCATGCACAATGTCTGTCATCTGACTTAAAAAAGCTTGAACTCATTAGAAAAATTACATAATAATATTCTAGATTTTTGTAAATATGATATGACTAGTCTAGCTTCAGTCCAGAAATTTTCATTACTTGCTGTCCTTTTTTCCCCCTACTTTCAGAATGACTGCTTTGAGGGTTCCTACAGGACATTTTATCGTCATGCAGAAAATGAAAACATAAGCAATGTATACTAAATAGAAGTGATGTCTTTATTATATATAAATACATTGTAATTTTAACTTGGCTGAAAATAACAGCCTGTCCCCAGCCAAAGGCAGGCTAATTTTGGACATGGCAAGCCAACACTTTTTTTAATTTACATATTTATAGAAATTATATTCAAATGTTGAATTCCGAATAGACTAGAATTTGGAGCGAGTTTCCAACCATGAATGAAAATGTCTGACTTCACTGTTTAAATGTATTTCATCCCCCCAGTAGATATTCTATTGCATGACGTTTCGGCCATATTGTAATCTCAGACTTGGTAACTTCCAACCATATACCTGATCCGCAATACATATAATTATTTAAATTAAATGGAAACATCTAACATTTGTGTCTAAATTACTCATTTCATTATAAAATTTGATAACATATATAAATTGGATATTGTATGTTAAATTTCAAATTTATGCGTTAATGATGTTTTTATAGTGAATTAATTTTGTTAATTGGAAAACAAAATAACAATTATTTTGTGTAATGTTATGATGAAAATTCGTTTGATTGGTTCCAAATGAATTCTTTGAATCTGTAATTGATTATTCTGTTGAAAGGAAAGAGTTAGACAGTAGTCAAGTTGAAGTTGTGACATACATTTGTCCTCAAGCTTGGACAAATTTTTGAAACCTTCACTTAAATCCTACAATAACTTATTATTCATAATATATACCATATAGTTTCTTGTGTATCATGTAATGAAGTCTGGAGTAATGCTGGAATACTGAAGGGACCAAAATCAAAATCAGCTCATAAAAAGTCCATGGATAACAGGTAATTTTTTATTTCATTTACCAAGGTTTCATGCAATAGGGTCTTCAAGTCTCGTCACATAACCAACGTGAATTAATGATAAACATGTTTCCCGGGTACCATTACTTTTGTAGTACTATGGGGGAATGGTAGGGTTTTCAATTCACAGATCAAATTAACCATGGAATTCATTTTCTATGAACCAGCATATTTTTAAATTAATGAATTATGACCATAACTACCTTGTGTAGAAATTAAACAAAACTAGAATACTGACAAAGTCATAAAGGGCCCCGCCCCTTGTGTGTCCCAAAAGCCTGTACAGAATTTCATGGAAATCATAAAACAATTTTTGGGGAAAAACATAAATAACAAAATCTTAAGTTATTGTAAATTTAGTTTCTACATATGGCTGCTTTGACAACTTATGTCTCATCTGTTCAGATCAAATCAAAACATTGAAAATAATATATGAAGTTCATTTCAAGTTATTAACGACAGAGCTAATTCTCAAAATATGCACTTTTTCCTATAAAAACAAATCTTTTTCCCAAAAATCATTTTCTGGTTTTCCTAAAAAACGAAAGGGAGCTTCTTTTGGTCCAGTTCAAGTTTGAGTATCAAAATAATTAAAATCCCTGAAGGCAATCTTAGGTTATTGTACAACATAGAGCTTATTCTCAAAATATGCACTTTTTCCTATAAAAACAATTTTTTTTCCCAAAAATGATTTTCTGATTTTCCTAAAAAAATGAAAGGGAGCTTCTTTTGGTCCAGTTCAAGTTTGAGTTTCAAAATAATTAAAATCCCTGAAGGCAATCTTAGGTTATTGTACGACATAGAGCTTATTCTCATAATATGCACTTTTTCATATAAAAACTAAGTTTTTTCCCAAAAATCTCTTTTTCCAATTTTCCTCAAAAAGGAAAGGGAGGTTCCTTTGGTCAAGTCCAACCTTGAGTATAAAAACCATTTAAACCCATGAGAGCAATCTTAAGTTATCGTATGACATAGAAGTAATTCTCAAAATATACACTTTTTCATATAAAAACAAAGTTTTTTCCCAAAAATCCTCAAAAATGAAAGGGAACTTCCTTAAGTCCAGTCTAACCTCGAGTATCAAACTCATTAAAATCCCTGAAGCAATCTTGATAGACTGAGCTAATTCTCAAAATATGCACTTTTTCATATAAAAACAAAGTTTTTTCCAAAATATCATTTTCCGAATTCCCTCAAAAAAAAGGGAGCTTCCTTTGATCAAGTCCAACCTTGAGTATCAAAATCATAAAAATTCCTGAAGGCAATCTTGAGTTATGGTATGACATAGAGCTAATTCTCAAAATATGCACTTTTTCATATGAAAACGAAGTTTTTTCCCAAAAATCATTCTCCCATTTTCCTCAAAAACGAAAGGGAGCTTCCTTTTGTCAAGTTTAACTTTGAGTAAAAAAAATCATAAAAATTGGTGAAGGCAATCTTGAGTTATGGTATGACATAGAAAACTCAGACGGACAGACGGACGGATAGACAGACTGATTTCTATAGGGTCCCAACAAGTTCAACTTTAAGTTAAACTAGAGAATGTGTCTATAAGACACAGATGCCCCGCCGACAAATTTATGACAATAGATAACGTAAGTCAATCAGGCATAAAAGTTAGTTCCAGCTCACTGAATCATCAGTTCTCACAAAGATGAGTTATTTCATGAAAAATCATAATATGTTGTGTAATTGTTGAGAAAAGTATGTAAAACACAAAATTTACCAAAAGTCATTCAAGCGTAAAATGTAGGTCAAAGTCACTTAAATGGCCTCGATTTGGATAGTATTCATCAAGTTGATTTATTCTGATGCAACAACATTGGAAAAGCATGTTAAGTTGATGATAAAGTCTTATTTGCAAAATTTAACAAAAGTCACTCAAGCGTAAAATATAGGTCAAAACTACCTAATTATCAATGTTTTGGGTAGTACTCATCGAGGTTATTAATTTGATGAAACATCACATTGGTACAATGTGTAGTTGTTGAGAAATGGACTTAAAAGCAAAATTTAACAAAAATCACTCGAGCATTAAATAAAGGTCAAAGCCACCTAACTGTCAATGTTTTGTGTAGTACTCATCAGGGTAATTAATTTGATGAAACGTCATATTGGTATACACTACAAAAGTCAAATTGTCTGAATTTACCAATTTTCGTCTGAATTTGTCTGAAAAATTACTCGACATTCTTTAATGTCTGATTTAGTGCCTAATTTTTCTCGACAAATTCTTAATTGTATTAGTTTTGTCNGTCAAAGCTACCTAACTGTCAATGTTTTGGGTAGTACTCATCAAGGCAATTAATTTGATGAAACATCATATTGGTATAAAGCATAGTTGTTGAGAAATGGACTTTAACGCAAAATTTAACAAAAGTCACTCTAGCATAAAATGTAGGTCATGGATCCCTTATTGTTGGTGAATCTGGTAGTACTAATCAAGGTGCATGTACTGATGCAATATTATCAAAATACTACAAGAGGTTGCCAATATATGGACCTAAACGCAAAACTTAACATCGGGAC
>MJUU01005839.1:97893-109092 GCA_002080025.1 Modiolus philippinarum | reverse complement strand
AGAGCAAAAACATTGTCCCAAAAGCTGCTTGGTCAGGGATTTGTTCAGCCTTTGTTTCTTTCATCCCTTCAGAAATTCTATGGCCGTCACCATGACATCATTGACAGATATGACGTGTCTGTGTCCCAAATGAAAACGGATATTTTCAGCTAGATTTGACGTCTTTACGGATTTGACATAACAGGATTTCACTCAACCCTGGATTGACTCACTGATAGTGTGACGGGTGCCGCAAGCAGAGCAGGACATGCTTACCCATCCGGAGCACCTGATGTCACTCCTGGTTTTTATGGGAGTTCACACTATCAGTACTTTAGTTTTTCGTGTTGTCTTGTATATCATACTGTAAAATTTTAGTTTTGTCTTCGTCAGTGACGTTTGTGCTACCGATTTGTCCTTGTGATTGTTTTCATACTATCGAGATTTACAAAAAGCTTTTCAAAATTTCACCATGGTACTATTTTGAGGGTTAGAGAAGTAACATGTATCATGGATTTCAATGGTTTATTGTCTTAGGGTTAGAAAATGACATTAACCAATCCGCTACCAAACAGACCTTTCAAAACACTATATGCCTCACTGATAGTGTGACGGGTGTCGTTAGCGATGCAGGACATGCTTACGTTTCCGGAGCACCTGATGTCACTCCCAGTTTTCATGGGAGTTCACACTATGAGTGCCTTAGTTGTTTATGTTATCTTTTTTATTTCCGTGCATTGTATATTTTATTGCAGTGTGGAGTTGGTAAAACAATTCTCCATGGTAGAGATGTATGCTCTTTATTTTTCTTAGATATGGTGTACTTGTACATGAGATAATATCTCATGTGTACACTTTGTTCAATTACTATTATCTAAATTTATGTAAATTCTAAAACCTAAGGATTAACTCCCTCCATCGCAGTTTTGTCCTTGGCTATATTTGATATAACTGATTATTCGGATTTCGTTTGGTTTTATGCATTTTAAATATCTTTTGAAATTATGGATTTCCTATGTTTGGGTTCTAGTGCTGCTGATGAGGAATTAATTTCCGAAATGGCCATACAGCTCATTAAAATTATTGCAGTTGGAGTTAACATATGTGTTATGGTCTCATGTTCATTTACTCCATGTCCTTTCGTAAAATATTGTAGCTGTCTCATGTCCTTGTTTTGTCTTTGTTTTTATCTGTTACCGTTTTTGCTATGTCTTTGGACTTCGAATTTTGTAGTCATCGCTTTCCTTGTTCCTTCAGTATTCTACTTCCATTGTATCAGTAAAAATTACCATGCTTTTATTAAGGAAATGAATGGTGGACGAGATCTAAAATAACTACTTAAGCACAATACGCCTTCATTTTGCATTCTATGATCAACGAAATCTTTAACAAAGTAAAGTATAAAGATTAGTTAATGAAGGACACGTCCATTCACGTCTACGGGGATAATTTGGTATTCATTTTTTCCGAGATAGTAAAATAAGTGCAAAATTTTTGTAATGCCAATCAATATGATTTTAATTTTGCAACAATAAAGCGTCAAAATAACTAACTGACTCTAATAGTATTACAAACTGTACACGTGACTAGATTGCTATAAAGTAAGACTAAATTTATAAATTTTCAAAAACTGCAAGAATTAATTATTGTCCTTCGACAATTATTCTTTTTATATTAAATCTCACTAATAAGTAGCAACGACTGACAAATGAAGATGAGTTAGACAGACAGAAAAATAAAACTGTTCGTTTTCGAATGAAATGCTAGGAATATTTTCTAATGTTATTTTACTCATATTTTGTTTTATCCTTTTGACAGTTTTAGTCTTAGCTTACCTTGTGTTGTAACCTCTGGTTGCGTAGCTGCAAAAAAAAAAATAAATAAATAAAAAAAAATGAATAAATAATCAAAAATAAAAAAAAAAAAAAAAAAAAAAACAGCATACCCTTCAATCATAGGAAAAGATACAAAAAATATTTACTACACATAAATCTATTTGATCACGAAAAAAAAGCTGTAACAAAAACATCCTATATAAAAACACCCTGTTTATCTTGTTGTTCTATAAATAAACAATGAAAGGCTATAGAGTAAATGCACATGTGCAATTGCTGTAGATATATAGATATTGCAGTTCCAAACAATGGAACAACACTTTTGTTGTTTTTCCCTCTTTTAAAGTCGCCATGAGGCCTTCAACAATGTATTATGCTCAAAACTCATGTACATTTCAGGACAGCCCCAACACCGGTTTGAGAGAAATTCCTTGCTACATCTATGTTTGTTTCATGGATGCGGAATTGACAACAACCACAAAAATATCTAACAAAGAGATTTGATAATTGCGTTCATCTGTTGCCCAACGAAAAGATCAACAGAAGTCAATAAAAAATATAACCAACCACACTGCACTCATAGAATCAATTGAAAAGAAACGTGTCATAACACAATCATTAGATGTTGGCACAATATACAGGGCGCCAGAATAACCCTTAAAAATCACAAAAATATAATACAAAAATTTGATTCTTCACTACAGGAGAGAGCAACTCAAAGTCTTAAATAAACAAGGAAAGCATATGGAACGAATAAACATCAGACTTAGCCTTTATAAATGCATGAAAGAAACATGTAATGGAACAACGGATTTATTTTTGTTCTTTAACTTGAAGTCACCATGAGGCCTTCCAAATACCTCATAGAACTATAAGTCCTAGGGCGTCCCTAGCACCGGTTTAAGCGTAATGCACTGGTAAACGTCGAAAAACGCTACATCCATGTTTTTTGTGTACTGATGGATGCGGTGTTATCCCAACAGTTAAGTAAAACATTCTTATGAATCTTATCAAAAGGGAAATAATATCAATTGTTGTAACTTTCTGAATAAGTAACAAAATACCGAAGTTACTGTTAATTTGAATTCTGCATATGCGCATTTCGACAACTTATGTCTCTTCAGTGCAGATCAAACCAAAGAATTTGGAAATCAATTCGCCAAAATATGTGTAAAATCTGACAGAGAACAAATTACCAAAACCATCTGAATAGTAAAGCCAAAACCTGCTAAGGACAGAGCTATGCGAGAGGGAGATGCTCCTTAGTTTTCAACAACATTTGTTAAATATAGATATTGCAAGTTTTCACATAAAATGCGGGATTGCCTGGTGATCTGAAATGCATGATGACATTTTGATTGCAAGAAAAGCATTTTTATATGTGGTATTTTTAAAAATGTTTATTGAAGATTATAAGGTTCTTATATGGGCATACATTAAATATTAGGGGTATTTTCCATAAGTGTAAAAGAGATATTGGAGTAGACCTCATTGAATGGAACATAAAAGACATATATGATTCAAGAAAAACTATCCCGAATTTTATTTTGATCTCGAAAGAGAAACACATTATATCAACCAAATTGTCAGAAAGAAAAAACCTGCAATTCTTTGTAGGTCTCTTAATTGTAACAACGAATAGATCATGTTCAAAAATGTAATAATGTAAAATCATGCTTGGTACATCATGGAAACATCTTTTACGTCAAACAATTTGCAAAAGTTTAGCGGATAGAAACTAGTTTAAGACAGCTTTATGCAGCTGTTATCTACTTGAAAATGTAGGCATATAAGTAGATAATCCGTTATATAATACTCAATACAAAAAAAAATTCTTTTGTAATGGAAAACATTTGTATAGTAAAAAGTGATTTTTGAGTAAGTTTTGAAATTTGAAAACGTGGAGTTTTAACCAAAAAAAAAAAAAATAATAAAAATAAAAAAATCAAATAAACGTTATTTTTGAACCTAGCGAAAACCCACCTTATCCTTGAAGGTATATAGTTAACATACAAATGTATTTGCACTGCAATTTTCTTTCCAATCCGACTTACTGAATTTTGAAAAATATGATTTATGTAAAAATAGCAAATTAACATCTCTGGCATTTTTGTTTTAATTGACTGTATGTTGATTATTTATAATACGAAAGTCGCTAATGTCTTCAAATTGAGATTGAGATAACAATTTAGACATACTACATTGACCAACTTCATAGTTTTTGGTCTTTGATTTCTGATCAAATACTTTGTTTTTGCATTTAGTCATTGACAAATAAGTCGAATTTGACACTTATTCAAATAGAAGTATTCGATGCATAAGAAAACATCCCATTAGAATATAACGAATGCACTTAAAATTGTTTAGCATTGAAAAGTTCCTCTTTGTATGTATTTGATCAAAAGACTGAGAAAACTGTTGTATAAGGCTATGAAGAATTGTTGAATGTTAGATTTTTACCCCAATGAAAGAGATAGTAAAAAACATAATAAGAAAATCGTACATCTAATTATGCATGATCTTGTTTTTATAACGCCAACCTGGGATCTGAAAGACACGTTTTTGTGACACCCAAAATCATTATGAAATTTCAAATTCTAGACATTTGAAGCTGAATTATGAATTGTGAGTATAAGATTTTTTAAATTTTGGTAGAAATGACATATATTTCCGTGAGATGTGAAATGTCATGGTACAAATATCTAAATACCGAAGTTACTGATTATGTACCTGGATGTTTGAAAAATGAAAGATCCTTATAGCCTTTTTTGCAAACAGTTACAAATAATGAAATACCGAAGTTACTTGAAATTTTAGTTTCCGCATGCACGCATTTCAACAACTTAGGTCTCTTCATTGCAAATCAAATGAAAATATTTGGAAACCATTGTAAAAGCTGATAGAGAAAAATTAATTACCAATAGAATCGAAATATGTAAGCCAAAATCAGCTAAGGACAAAGCTATGCGAGAGAGTGATACTCCTTAGTTTTGAATCAAACTTTGTTAAATTTATGTATTGCAAGATGCATAAAAGTGCCAAAGAAACCAAAAATATTTAATTTTTAATGTACACAATTGCTTTGATCACATTTCAATTGGTTTAAACACATTCCTTGATAAATAATTATTCTATTAAAAGAAGTTTATTTGCAGGGCCATAAATTTTTAGAAAATTTTAGAAATTTTTGGGTTATGGCCTTCCAAATATTTTAATTTGAACTGTACTGAAGAGACATAAGTTGAAATATCCGTACGCAGAAATTAAATTTACAGCAACATCGGTACTTTGCTGTTTAAACCAGTTCAAAACTAAACTGCACAAAAGGACTTTAATTCGAAAAGAAACTATGGTATGAAGTACTGACTTAGATTTTTTCTAAAACCAGCTAATTTAAAAGAAAATTTTAGAGAAATCTATTTCCAGCCAAAATGTTGACGATTTTATATCAAAAATTTTTACATGGATTTTCACAATTGTTTGCTTATATTGTTCCTTTAGCAAAAGTTTTTCAACAGAGACTCTTATTAAATCAAGTAATTCCCTGTCATTCTTACCGATAATAGCAATTAAGGATGTACTCTGGTGAGGAGCCAAAATTTTAAAGTATTAAACTTTTTTTCAAACTTTGATTTTTGCAATGTTCTTACCCCATAAATTCAATATATGAAGAAAAATTCATAGGTCGCTGTGTAAATTATTTTGCTGCAGATGTTTTAAAGTGACAAATTTTAGCTCCTTTGCTCATTTTTAGGCATTTTTGTCCATTTTTTTACTAATTTCATACAAAAATTCTAGCTAAGCGTATTAAACTTTTTCTCATACTTTCTGAAAAGCTGTAAATAGAAGGAATGAACAAATTAAACCCCTCATATTCATATGTTGGTGTTGATATAAGAAAGTTTTGTCCCATTTTCAGGCTTTTTAGGGGCAATTTCAGCATTTCCGTATTTCCCTCAAAATGTAGATTTTCTTTATTTTTAAACAGCCTATGGTTTAAACTTCAGTTGTTTTGTGATTTTTTATTGCTAAAATATATAACACTATTTTTAAAAGGCATAAATAAATCTTAAGTGCATATTTTTTTCATAAAATGGCTTTTTCTAATCCAACCCCATTTTGTGAAAATTTGACATGGACTCAACAGCCAATTAGGGTTTAAATCTTCCGTTTGAGATTTCTCTGAAACTACTTGATAGAAATGAATAATTGTATCACACAATTTAAAGACAAACATATATTTTGTTAATTCACTGCTATTGTTTATAAAATATAAATTATTTTAAAATTATTTCCAAACGAGATTTCAACGAGACTGAAACATGAGAAGAATACATCCTTAAATGTGTCCACGTTATACATGTGTAGGATAACCAATTTACCAATCATTTGATGGAAATAAGACATGGAGTACAGAATCCATTTGAGGTCACATTGTAACGTCAGTGTGTGAAAAAACACTGTACACGTATTTGGACATGCATTAGCGCGGATACTAATTTAGGTTAACTTCCACAGTCGAAACCATTAAAGATGGTTAATGCACATCTTGAAAATAAGTGATGAATTTCATTTGTGTGCCGATATGAAAAGAATACTTAACGCCTTTCACGTATTGTTGTGTATTTTTGAATCATGAACAATCGGCTAAATGTGTATCGGTCTTTTTCTTTGAAGTTTAAAATGAAAATAGGAGACCAAACGAAATCACTGCGAAAGGAAAAGAATATTACAAATGCTTTTTTGGTTAATATACATTTCTTTATCTCTTATCCTGAAACATTAATATGTCCGATATCTGGAGCCTCTCATTTTTAAGTTTCTTCGGGCTATTAAAAGAAATTAAAATAAATAATGCTCCAAACTAGTGAATTGTTTTACCCAGATAAGAAATGTAAGCAAAAGTTTTTTGTTGCCAAGAAGGCACTGAATTAAATTGCTGATATGAAAAACTACTACTGAGCATTTTCCAATCTGGTAAGTGGGCAAATAAAATCAAGTGTTGTTTTTTTATTATGATATCATATCATGATTTTGTTTGAAATTTAAACGCCGTTAGATTACTATGAACAGATATGCCAGAAACTTAATAACGGGCTGCAGAAGGAGCATTTGTACCTGCGACAAGCATCGGCGTGTTGTAGAAGTTGGATATGAGCAGTGCCTGAAAATTTAAAAGCCAGCTGCAGAAGGAGCAGTCGTACCTGAAATTGATGGACCGCTAGTAACAACAGAGCGAGCAATCGTACCTGAAATTGTTGGACCGTTAGTAACAGCAGAATGGGCAGTCATACCTGAAACTGATGAGCCTGTAGTAGCAGGAGGAGTAGTTGCACCAGAAACTGATGAACCGGAAGTGGCAGCAGAAGGAGCAGTCGTACCTGATACTGTTGGGCTAGTAGTAACACCAAGTGAAGTAGTCAAAGTCGAAATAGTTTGCGCAGAGGTCTGAGACACAGTTGGTATAGTTGTGACTCCTGGAAGCGTTATAATCGGAGGATATAATCCACCAAAAGCACCTTAATTGTATGAATAAATAAAAAAATTAAATGTCACTCCAATTAGGGTTACCATTCATTACAAAATAGATTGGTGCATTATTACGGTTTGGGTCGATTTACTGTGTTTTGTGTTGTAGGTAGTATAGAAATATACCCAAAATATCCTATTTTGTTTTTATCTACATGTCTTTTACTGTTAATGGATATTTTAAACGGTGTCCTTTTAAATCGGTTTTAAAATTTTTATTGATGATTCAAAAGTCCAAGCTATTTTTCCACCCAACACTAAATTCTCACTATGCAGATACTAGTACTTTAATAGTGTCAAAAGTATCACACACATGAACAGATCAATGACTGCAAATCAAGAAAACATATTTCAATATTTTTGGAAATGAGTAATTCTTCTTGGGCTACTTTTGGATTATGGCTTTCCATATTATTTCATTTTAATGCTGCTGATGAGAGGTTACTCCTTGAAACACGTGTACAGCATAACGAAACTTACTGTTCTTATGCAACTTCGGTATTTTATTGTATTTTGAACCATTTGGCCGATGCCACTGATGGTGGACCAGAGGTCCTCGAGGGTACTCACAAGCCCAATTGTCAGACTGACATTAAAATTGTACCTTGCGTCTTGTAGAAATTTACTGTTTTATCAAAATTCTAACCACTTAGAAATACTGAGGCTTCATTCCATGTATTGCACTCGGTAGATGTCCTTGGCACTGGATTTGGCTCCTTATTTTGATATTTTTAGAAATGAGAACTTCTTCTTCGGCTACTTTTGGATCATGGCTTTCAATATTTTTTATTTTAATGCTGCTTATGAGAGGTTTCTCCTTGAAACACGTGTACAGCTTAAAAAATATTTACTGTTTTTATACAACTTCGGTATTTTTTTGTATTTTGTACTTTGTTCGGCCTGATAAAAGTGCCAGTATATCTACGTTTTATCATGTATTTGTACATACTTTGTTTCAAGTGCATATACTCCATATCCTTACATACATAATGCATTGAAAAAATATTGATTCATTGAATAGTATATACAGATTTTAGAAGGTGACATAAAATGAATTCATTTCAAAAAGAGAAATAATTTTACAAAGTTAAATGGCTGTTGAATTACATTAGAAGTTGAAAAACTGTGTTTTCTGCAAAACTACAAGAGGCTTCATATTGTACTCAAAGTGATTACATTGTATATTTCATTTTATCCGAAATGATGATTTATAAAATGATGAATAATTTTACACTGTAATTTATCCAATTTCACATTTTTAAAATTTTTAAATTAGAAAATAATGTTCTATCATTTAAAAGTGACTGAAACCATATAAAATAATTATAATCAATTATAACATAGCCATTTGATGCTTTTCCCTGTTGGCAATCATTCCTAGTGTATAGTTTTGAAAAATGTTGAAAGCAATTAGCATGCTGACGCTTGATATGTGGAAAGGCATCTAAAAGTTCTACTCGTCAACCCAAATTACTATTACAGTTTTTAATGACGGTATCAGCTCAATTTTATTTTACCCCAAGCACTTTAATTATTCGATGTACAGTTAAACAGAATTTACACACGATATTGACATTACTCAATTTTTGGAAACAAACAAGTAAAAAACAGATGTTGACTACATCTTAATTTTATTATAAAAATTTGCACAATACTTACAACGATACAAATCTGCCATAGGAAAATACATAAGAGAGAAGACAATATGAAAAATTTGAATCGTAAAAAGAACATTACAAAAACATACCTGAAGGTCTAGATGTACCAACTGCAGTTGAAGAGATTAAAGTTGTACCAGTAATGGTAGTTCCAGATGGCGTTAGACTAGGGGCTGCCGTTGTCCCAGTAGCACGTGAAACTGTGGTACCAGAAGCGGCTGAAACAGTTGTTCCAGTAGCACCAGAAACCGTTGTAGCGGTAACGCCAGAAATAGTTGTTCCAGTAAAACCAGACACAGTTGGACCAGTAACACCGGAAACTGTTGAAGCAGTAATACCTGAAATAGTTGTTCCAGTAACACCAGAAACGGTAGTACCAGTTACGCCTGAAACAGTTGTTCCAGTTACACCAGAAACAGTTGGAACAGTAACACCAGAAACTGTTGTACCAGTTACACCAGAAACAGTTGGGCCAGTAGCACCAGAAACAGTTGAGCCTGTAGTGACTGAAACAGTTGAACCAGTAATACCAGAAACAGTTGGTCCAGTTGCTGCGGAAACAGTTGGACCAGTAGCACCGGAAACTGTTGAAGCAGTTACACCAGAAACAGTTGGGCCGGTAGCCCCGGAAACAGTTGAGCCTTTAGTGCCTGAAACAGTTGGGCCAGTAGCACCAGAAACAGTTGGACCAGTGCCACCGGAAACTGTTGAAGCAGTAACACCTGAAGCAGTTGTACCAGTTACACCAGAAACAGTAGTACCAGTTACACCTGAAACAGTTGTACCAGTGACACCAGAAACAATTGCTGGACTAGTAACACCAGATACAGTTGAACCAGTAATACCAGAAACAGTTGGGCCAGTAGCACCTGAAACAGTTGATACAGTTATACCTGAAACAGTTGAACCAGTTATACCAGAAACAGTTGGGCCAGTAGCACCTGAAACAGTTGATGCAGTTATACTTGAAACAGTTGAACCAGTAATACCAGAAACAGTTGTACCAGTTACGCCCGAAACAGTTGGCCCAGTAGCACCTGAAACAGTTGAACCAGTAACAACAGAAGCAGTAGAACCGGAAACTGTTGAAGCAGTCATACCTGAAGCAGTTGTTCCAGTAAAACCAGAAACAGCAGTACCAGTTACACCAGAAACAGTTGAGCCAGTAGCACCAGAAACAGTTGAACCAGGAGTGCCCAAAATAGTTGAACCACTAACTCCAGAAACAGTTGAACCAGTTACGCCTGAAACAGTTGGCCCGGTAGCACCTGAAACAGTTGAACCATAAACACCAGAAACTGTTGTACCAGTTACGCCTGAAACGGTTTGCCCAGTAGCACCTGAAACAGTTGAACCAGTAACACGAGAAACGGTTATGCCAGTACCAGGAGTAGGTATTGTTGTACTAGTAACATGAGAAACAGTTGGACCTGAGATAGTAGTACTGGTCGGTGCAGAGACAGTTTGACCTGACGCTGTTGGTATTGTTGCACCCGAAATAGTTGAACCAGATACAGTAGTGGCAGATATCGTCTGACTGGATATTGTTGTTCCAGGTATCAATGTCGTTGATCCTGTAGAAATCTTTGGAGCATACAAAGTTGTTCCTGTTACAACAGTTGTTACTTCTGAAAACAAAAACAAAAAAATACTCCAAAGTAAATTTTTCTTTCCTTTCACTACGATCTAACATAATAAGAAATAAAAAGATTGCTACGCGTAGCTATGTCCCCCGCCGCCGCAGAAAAGTCAATAAAGTCCCATTTCTCATGTAAAATTTTGAGAACCAAAATGGCGGCAGGATATGATCAACTGCATTAGGTGGCAAATAGCTAAGCAAAATTTCAGCAAAATCCCTTAACTGGAGTAAAACGAGATGTGTTCAGAAAGTCTCCCTATGTTGTAGTATGCATTAAGTCGATAAAGTCCAATAACTCCCTTATAATTTGTTGAATCAAAATGCGATGTGATATGATCTATTACATATAACGATTAACAATCCTGTATAATTAGAATGAATTCAGACTATCAGTTTCTGAGGAGTTTACGTCCACAAGATTTGCCATTGTATAACAATGTGGAAATAATCAAAGTCCCATAACTCCCACAAAATTTGACAAATTAAAATGGCTGTGTGATATGATCTAGTACTAATGGTGACTAACAATCCTGTAAAATTTGAATGAATTCTGACCAGC
>MJUU01005839.1:64348-80725 GCA_002080025.1 Modiolus philippinarum | reverse complement strand
TTTTTGAAATTCGCCCCTTTTGGGCCCCATTTATCTCGTGAACGGTACATGCCACATGAAATCCGTTGGCATACACCAGATTGGAAATTTTCTAAGGAGTTTACTGAAAGAAACCCCATCAAAATCCGATAAATAATAAAGATTCTACAGTCAAATATGTGAAAACAACCAATTTAACCCCTTTTGGCCCCTTTTTCTAAAACGGGCGGGGCCAAGAACATAAAATTATAGCCCGGGCTAAAGCATGTGCCAAGAAACATCATACTAAAATTTGAAAATGATCTGTTCACTGGAACCCAAGTTATGCTGTCCACAGACACAAAAATACCCAATTTTACCCCTTTTTGGCCCCTTTTTCTGAAACGGGTGGGGCCATAAACCCGAAATTAAAACCCGGGATAGCCATTATGCCAAGAAACCACATACTGAAATTTGAAGATGATCCGTCCACTAGAAACAAAGTTATGCTGGCCACAGACGCCGACGCCGACGACTGCGCCATAACATAATACGACCGCAAATTTTTTGCAGCCGTATAAAAAGCAATTGGGAATGGAATCTGGTTTGGGCGACTTGTGTTTGCATGCAAACATATCATCACTCGTTATTATTGTTTTTCCAATGATTCTTGTCCGGACTATTTTGAGAGAACGGTTTGATGTAATCAAATGAAACTTGGCAGGAAGTAGGATCACCATAACGCGTAGTGCAGGTTACGAAAAAAATTATCAAAATGGCCGCCATTTCCAAGATGGTGCCAAAATACGTCAAAATTTCAACGTTGTCTGATTTAAACGGAAATTTATTTCTAGGTAGATTTTGACGCTGCGAACAAGATGGAAGCATCGAATTGGCTGCCAGGGGCAACATCAGCTATTGCTTGCAATTGCAAATCTAGTTAAGTCACCCAAACGAAGTTTCTTATTATTATGTCGCCCCAGACGAAGTCGGGGAGACGTACTGTTATTGTTCCGTTTCTTTATTATTATTATTATGTCGCCCGGGACGTAGTCGGAGAGACATATTGTTATTGTTCCTTTTCTTTGTTATTATTATTGTTTCTTATTATGTCGCCCCAGACGAAGTCGGGGAGACATATTGTTATTCCTCCGTATTTTTGTTATTATTACGCTTTCTTATTATTTTACTTCCAATAATTGTGTCCACGCGAGTTCTCAGAGATGCCTGAACAGAACCACTTGATACTTGCACACATATAGCATATAGTTGGAGCACCATGTGAAATTATGCCTGACGGTGAAAAATTTTTCAAAATGGCCGCCATTTCCAAGATGGCCGCCATTTTACATCAAAATTTCATCTTTGTACGATTTCAACGAAAATTGATTTCTAGGTTGATTTTGACGCTGCGAACAAGATGGGTCATCGAATTGGCTGCCAGAGGCGACATCAGCTATTGCTTGCAATTGCAAATCTAGTTATTATGTCGCCCCAGACGAATGTCGGGGAGACATATTGTTATTGTTCCGTTTCTTTGTTATTATTATTATTGTTTCTTATTATTATTATTATTTTACTTCCAATAAATTTTGTCCGCAGTGTTTCTCAGAGTTGCATGAACGGAACCACTTGATACTTGGCACACAGTTGGATCACCATGTGAAGTTGTGCATGACAGTGAAAAATTTTTCAAAATGGCCGCCATTTCCAAGATGGCTGCCAATTTACGTCAAAATTTCAACGTTGCCCGATTTCAACGAAAATTGATATCTAGGTTGATTTTGATGCTGCGAACAAGATTGGAGCATCGAATTGGCTGCCAGGGGCGACTTCAGCTATTGCTTGCAATTGCAAATCTAGTTATTATTATTTTACTTCCAATAATTTTTGTCTACAGGTCTTTTCATAGTTTGCCTGAACCGAATCACTTGATACTTGGCACACACCTGAACCACCATGTGAAGTTTTGCATGACGGTGAAAAATTTTTCAAAATGGCCGCCATTTTTGTTGAAAAATGGAAAATTCAATATCTCAGGAACTGTATTACAGAATTTGTTCATATTTTGCATAAATGTTCAATAAGATGAGAGAAAGGAATTTATGCGAAAAAAAATCAAAATGGCCACCATTTTACGTAAAATAATATGAACTATGTCCAATTTCTATAGGCAGATTTTGACACTGCGAACAAGATGCAATGAAAAAAATTTCAAAATGGACACCATTTCCAAGATGGCCGCCAAAATACGTCAAAATTTCATTTTTGTCCGATTTCAACGAAAATTGATTTCTAGGTAGATTTTGACGCTGCGAACAAGATGGAAGCAGCAAATTGGCTGCCAGGGGCGACATTTGCTATTGCTTGCAACTGCAAATCTAGTTATGTCGCCCCAGACGAAGTCGGGGAGACATATTGTTATTGTTCCGTTTCTTTGTTATTGTTTCTTTATTATTATTATTATTTTACTTCCAATAATTTTTGTCCACAGGTCTTCTCATAGTTTGCCTGAACCGAATCACTTGATACTTGGCATACACCTGAACCACCATGTGAAGTTTTGCATGACGGTGAAAAATGTTTCAAAATGGCCGCCATTTCCAAGATGGCCGCCATTTTACGTTGAAAAATGGAAAATGAAATATCTCAGGAACTGTATTACAGAATTTGTTCATATTTTGCATAAATGTTCAATAAAATAAGAGGAAGGATTTTATGCCCAAAAAAAAATCAAAATAGCCGCCATTTTCAAGATGACTGCCATTTTATGTAAAAAAATATCAACTCTCTCCGATTTCAACGAAAATTGATTTCTAGGTAGATTTTGACACTGCAAACAAGATGCAAATGGAAAAAAATTTCAAAATGGCTGCCATTTCCAAGATGGCTGCCAAAATACGTCGAAATTTCATTTTTGTCCGATTTCAACGAAAATTGATTTCTAGGGAGATTTTGACGCTGCAAACAAGATGGAAGCATCGAATTGGCTGCCAGGGGCGACATCAGCTATTGCTTGCAATTGCAAATCTAATTATTTTTCTTATTATTATTCTTCTCACTTCTTCGCCACTGAACTTGTCTGGAAGTTTTCTCGGAGAATATTGGTCCGATCTTAATGAAACTTCATAGGATGATGGATACCCATCCCACGGGGTGCACTCGGGTTTTGAAATTTTCAAAATGGCCGCCTTTGCAATGGAAACGGAAAAAAGGCGGGAAAATTCAAAGTGCTCCAAATTGAACGAAACTTCACAGGAAAGATGTATACAAATAATAGAACACATTTTTGGGCCAAAAAATTTCAAAATGGCCGCCGTTGCCATGGAAATGGAAAAAAGCGGGAAAATTAAAAGTGCTCCAATTGAATGAAACTTCACAGGAAGGATGTATACAAATGGTAGAACACATTTTTGGGCCAAAAAATTCAAAATGGCCGTCGTTGCCATGGAAACAGAAAAAAGGCGGGAAAATTGAAAGTGCTCCAAATTGAATGAAACTTCACAGGAAGGATGTATACAAATAGTAGAACACATTTTTAGGCCAAACAAATTCAAAATGGCTGCCGTTGCCATTGAAATGAAAAAAAGGCGAGAAAATCAAAAGTGCTCCGAATTGAATGAAATTCACAGATGGGTTGTCAAGATTGTGCGGAACTCAAATAAAAAGCCATCTCCTGTGTACATGGGAGGTTTGGGAGACTTTTATGTTTGTATCCAAACATAGGAACCCTAGTTATTATTATGTCGCCCCAGACGTAGTCGGGACGACATATTGTTCTTTGTCCGTTTCTTTATTATTATTCATTATTGTTTCTTTCTTCCACCTATTTTTGTCTGGGCATTTTCTCAGAGATGCTTTAACAGAACTCATTGAAACTTGGTACAAAGTTGGACCACCATGAGAAGATGTGCATGAACTACGAAAAATTTTCAAAATGTCCGCCATTTCCAAGATGGCCACCAAAATACATCAAAATTTCAACGTTGTCCGATTACATCGAAAATTGATTTCTAGGTAGATTTTGATGCTGCGAACAAGATGGAAGCATGGAATTGGTTGCCAGGGGCGACATCAGCTATTGCTTGCAATTGCAAATCTATTTTTCCATTATTATTATTCTCCAATGAATTTTATGAATTTTGTCCAAACAATATCTCAGAAATGGGTAGTCCAAACTTAATGAAACTTGGTACTGTTGTGGACAACTACCCCAAGATGTGCAAGAAGGTTTTTGAATTTCAAAAATGACCATTGTCATTGGTCACTTTGAACTTTGACCTCAAACCTTGTGATTGGATTATCTCGAAAAGTGTAACAGATAGCTAGTAACATTTTAATTTTGAGTAATTTTGTGTCTATGGTCTTCCAAACGTTTAGATTTTATCTGCACTGATGAGACATAATTTGTCGAAATGCGCATATACAGAAAGTAAATTCACAGTGACTTTGGTATTAAGTTATTTGTTACCACTGGGTCGATGCCACTGCTGGTGGACTGTTAGTCCCCGAGGGTATTCACCAGCCCAGTAGTCAGTACTTCGGTGCTGACCCGAAAGCCGATTATTTTTTAAACCTTACAATATCTAAAATTTTGTAAATTTTATTGAAAACTAAGGAGTATCTCCCTCATGCAAAGGTCTGTCCTTAACAGATTTTGGCTTTACATTAAGATCACTTTGGTTATTTGTTCTCTATCAGTTTTTAAACATTTTTTAGTCTATGGTCTTCCAAACGTTTAGATTTTATCTGCACTGATGAGACATAATTTTTCGAAATGCGCATATGCAGAAAGAAAATTCACAGTGACTGCGGTATTTAGTTATAGCTAGTAACATGTAATGACAAAAATGTTTATTAGTTCCTGACGGACCTTTGTTACATTTGGACCGAAACTCTATGATGAACTGTTCATGAGTTATGCCCCTTAAAAATTTCATCATATTTTAAAATATGTTGTTTTTTTCTCAGAAACGGTAAGAGATAAAAACCTGGAACCTTTCCCATTCAACTAAGGTGATATGTGTTACATTTTAAAATGCCAAGGTCAAAGGTCACTGGTAACTTTGAACTTTGACCCAAGACCTTTTTATTGGATTATCTCAGAAACCATAATAGATAGCTGACTAAATATAACGGGGAAAATGTGTGTCTTGCTGAGATCTACATTTGTTACATTGGGTCCTAAATTTTTGGACCAACCGTTTTGGGCCTATGGACCAAAAACCGATTTTTTGGTCCGATTTTCGGTTTTTTGCTTACAGCTCAAATACCATTGAAGATACAAAAAGACATTCAATATACAAAATGTTCAGGAAGACAGGACCTTCAAAATGAGGCTAAGGTCAAAGGTCAAGGTCACACCCCATACTTTATTTCATTTTAAATTATCAATAAATATACATATTAAACTTGGAATGTTGGTTTCACGATGAATCAATAATGAAAACATTATGACGCAACTTTCTGATGCAATACAGATTAATTATGACCTGTGAATCAAAGCACTAATAGCACTGAAAGACGAAACATAATGAGCTTAAGAAACTAATTCTTACATGAGGAATAAAAAATAATTTTCAGAACACATTATTACAATCACTGGTGGTAAATATACAACACAGCATTTTTTCAAAGAGCAATTGAGCATGGAATCTGGTTTGGGTGACTTGTATTTGCATGAAAACATATCATCACTCGAATTGTTATTACTTTTCTCTTTTATTTTCTTCCACTTATTTTTTGTCCGGCTATATTCTCAAAGATGCCTGGACAGAACTCATTAATACTTGGTATACTTGGCACAAAGTTGAACCACCATGAGAAGATGTGCATGCACTAACAAAAATTTTCAAAATGGCTGCCATTTTCAAGATGGCCGCCATTTTACGTCAAAATATTGAGGATTCCATAAATCAGGAACTGACTGGCAGAATTTGTTCATATTTTGTATAAATGATTAATAAGATGAGAGGAAGGAATTCATGCGAAAAAATTTTGCAAAATGTCCGCCCTTTTCAAGATGGCCGCCAAAATTCGTCGAAATTTCAACATTGTCCCATTTTAATGAAAATTGATTTCTAGGTAGATTTTGACACTACAAACAAGATAGAATCATCGACTTGGATATCTGTGGCGACATCAGCTATTGCTTGCAAATCTAGTTATTATTATTATTTTATTCCAGCCAAAAGCTGTCCATAAAATTACTCAGTGATGCATCATCAGAACTTCATGAAACTTGGCACAAAGTTGGATCACCATTTGAAGATGTGCGTTTTAATATTTTTTTTTCNCAAAATGGCCGCCATTTCCAAGATGGCCGCCAAAATACGTCAAAATTTCAACTTTGTCGGATTTCAACGAAATTTGATTTCTAGGTAGATTTTGACACTGCCAACAAGATGGGATCATCGAATTGGCTACCAGGGGCGATATCAGCTATCGCATGCAATTACAAATCTAGTTATGTGGCCCCAGACGTAGTCGGGACGACATATTGTATTTTGTCTGTTTCTCTATTATTATTATTATTATTATTACGATTTCTTTCTTCCAATGATTTTTGTCCGGCTTCGTTCTCAGAGATGCCTGGACAGAATTCATTCATATTTGGTACAAAGTTGGACCACCTTATGAAGTTGTGTCTCCACCAAAAAAATTTTTCAAAATGGCTGCCACTTTCAAGATGGCCAAGTTACGTGAATGTTTTGAATTTGTCAAATTTCCATGAAAATCATAAAATCTCCAAGATGCCTTCAAAGAATTCTTTCATATTTTGCAAAAAGTTGAATCACCATAAGAAGATGGGCATGCAACAAAAAAAAAATCTAAATGGCCGACATTTCCAAGATGGCTGCCGAAATACGTCATATTTCAACTTTGTCGGATTTCAACGAAAATTGATTTCTAGGTAGATTTTGAAGCTGAGAACAAGATGGAATCATCGAATTGGCTGCCAGGGGCGACATCAGCTATTGCTTGCAATTGCAAATCTAGTTATTATTATCATTCCGCTTTCTTTCTTCCTATGATTTTTGTCCGGCTTCGTTCTCAGAGATGCCTGGACAGAATTCATTAAAATTTTGTACAGAGTTGAATCACCATATGAAGTTGTGCCTTCACCAAAAACAATTTTCAAAATGGCTGCCAAGTTACGTCAACGTTTTGAATTTGTCGGATTTCCATGAAAATCATTAAATCTCAAACATGCCTTGATAGAATTCATTCATATTTAGTATAAAGTTGGATCACCATAAGAAGATGGACATGCAACAAAATTTTTTTTCAAAAATGGCCGAAATTTCCAAGATGGCCGCCAAAATACGTCTTAATTTCAACTTTGACCGATTTCAACGAAAATTGATGTCTAGGTAGATTTTGACGCTGCGAACGCAGTGGAATCATCGAATTGGCTGCCAGGGGCGACATCAGCTATTGCTTGCAATTGCCAAACTAGTTTATTTTGCAATCTATATTTATATTATCAGTCCCAATTGGAAAGCCATGTTAAGCCCTTAATTGTAATCCTTACCTTAAATGTAATCCTTAAATGTGATCCGATTACACTTAAGGTTAAGGACCGCCCTTTAATGTAATCCCGGAGATTTGGGTGCCCATAAACCGGTTTAACCATACCGCTGACTTTTGCTAGTGCCAGTACCAAGTCCGGCTGTCCCGAGTTCCTATCGTTGTTTACGTTTGTCTTTTGTCTAATTTGTGTTTTTCCTGTGTAGTTCCCTAGCAGATTGTGGCATGTAATTATAATTTTCAGCCATTGTAGGTGTTTCCTGTTGTCCCTTTTATTTCATTTACATTTACGGTTACAGGACCTCCCTTAATTGTAACCGATTTCAATTAAGGGAGATAGTGTACATATGCCTACAGTACCTACCGTAATTGTAATCCCTCGGAATTAGTTTACAATTTGCAGCACATATATAAGATAAGAAAAACGTGTTCATCATAGCTTGATTATGAGTCCTATTTGTTTGAAGTAGCCATCGTTACCATCGCGGTGGACACGATATATCACGATACTTCCTGTAGCTTCGAATCTCTGGAATTTATTTTGTCTCTGTCAAAACTGCATTTAAAAAGATTTGTAAAGATGTCGCAGCGTCCTCAATGTTGAACAACAGTAGTATCATACAAGAAACTCTCTGCAGGATTTGGCAATGCAGGCGGGGAAGTGGTTGAAATAGAAATAGAACAATAGAAATTGAGCTCTCCTTTAAATGAGGTAGAAATGTTACTTTTTGGATTTTTTACCATAGATGCATATATATAAAAGTTATTTCCAATGAAAAAAAAACATAAAATTTTTCATTCCTATATTTTGAATTTATATGAAAACAACGTAGATTGCTGCAGGTGAACGTATAGATGCACTTACAATGCACAAATCGGCATAAAAGTTCTATTTAGTGGTGTCTGTCTTTCCAAGTGGATCCCCCAAAAGGCCATCATTAGATTTTGACCAAAATTTGTATGCAGATTGTCAAAATCCCTGTTAATCCATTTTTATATCCGCCCTTTGTTGGGTTTTTCCAGAATAAAAGTCCAAACACGGTCGATTTGTTTCCTTGCTATGCTTTCTTTCTGAGATTTCTTTCAGGAATCAACTTTGTATAAAAACGAAACTGTTAACAGATCACCATAAAAGAATACCAAATGGTAACCACCTTTATATTACACTTCAAATACTAATTAGCATCTGTCCGAAAATCTTGAAATTTAACGAAGTGAAAATACTATAAGTAATACACCCTCCTTTAATTGCCCCATATATTTATTTCACAGTGAGTACAAATCACATGGGAGCTAAAAATATAATGAGAAGTCAATTTTCTCCCTACTCAAAAACTTGAAAAAAGTGGATCCTGAAAAAGGCCATATGCAGAAATCAATTTCATATGGTTTAAACTATGCATAATTATGTGTTTAATAATACTCATAAATTTTGTTTCCGTCCATGCCTTTTGAGGGTGGCTAGAATTTTTTCTTTATTATCATATAGTTTTTACTTTCATATAGAATTGGTTTTAAAACATTGTTTATAATATTAATCAACGACATTTGCATATTTCTCAAGACATATATCTGTATCATACAGCGATTGTTGCAGCATAAGATGCATATTGTGTGAAATGTAGAAAATACCGCAAACGTTAGAAATTTTATTTTTTACCGTGACTGTGTCATCACACCAATGTTTATTAGGGGAGATGACAGGTAAACAAATTTACAAGGAAGACAATTTTTGTGAACTACTTCCCGGCCTGAACGAAGCATCAGGTATTTCCGTACAAATCCTAGTATCGATGAGAAACAGTCTGACCCGATAAATGAAAGTATTTATTTTGTTGCTGTCTCATTGTTCTTAGAATGAAGGAGTAAGTTGGAGGGAGTCGCATGCAGATAGTGACTTTGTGATTCGAGCTAACATAAGACAACCCATCCTGGGGACCTTTCCTGTAAATGTTTAGCCTGACTGTTTTTTTTCTTTTCTTTTTTTTATCTTCCCGTTCTTTTAGAGGGGGGGAGGAGGGGGTCTGATCTCGGATTCATGTAAAAATAATGACAAAATCCCGATTTTCCCAGTAAATAAATGACCTAATCCTGATCCTGAAAAATGAAGATTCCTATTCCGTTTATCATTGGTATTGTTACGGGTTAATCCCGAATCAGCCCGTTGAATAAAACAACTAATCACGGAATCCCGAAAAAGATCCTTCCGTCCCTCATTTTTCGATTCCATTACAACGGTTGTCATTAGGAAAATTTTAACCCTCAGAATAGTGTATACAAATCTTTAACATCCTGTCTGTACATTTTCAAGCGATTCTTAGCTACTTGTTTAATCCCCATGGAAACGCTAGCAATTATGATATTTCTAGAATAAAAACAAAAAAACAAAAATTGGTCGCTAGAAATAATATGCATTATGGTTCTTTTCGGTATGCCTATAATTTTTGGTTTTTAGATAAACCCCAAAATTGGTCGCCAGAAAATTGGTCGATAGAAATTGGTCGCTATCTTGAGTCTGAATAAAAATATTGTTCAAAAGTAGGAATTTTTATCATTTTCATACTATTCCGGCTACTTTTCCGTTTGAGGGAATTGAAGGCTTTAAAAAAATTTTTACATTTTTTTTTTGTATAATATTTTTAAACAATTCTAAGCACTTTTTATCCGCCCTTTGTTATTTCCATGGTAACAATTGCCATTTAAAACAAATATGACTCATAATCATGCTATGGCGGAACACGTTTTCTTATCTTATAGGCGCTGCAAATTGTAAACTAATTCAGAGGGATTACAATTACGGTAGGTCTGCAAGCATATGTACACTATCTCCCTTAATTGTAATCGGTTACAAATAAGGGATGTCCTGCAAACGTAAATGTAACCGTGATTACTTTTAAGGGTGGTCCTTAACCTTAAGTGTAATCGGATTACACGTTAGGTAAGGATTACACTTAAGGGCTCAACAAAGCCATCATATAAATATTTTACGAAAGGATATGGAGTAAATGAACATGGGACCATATATACCTTTTTTAAAGAACGTACTCTCTTCCGCAATGTTAGTAATAAGCACAATCACTGTAAATCCGTACAAACGATTATAAAAAAAAAACAACATTTTACCAGTTAAGTTTATGATTATTGACGATCTTATATCCATGGATCAACGGGTAAAAGTAAATGGATGTAGTGTTGCTTGACATCTAATAATGAATTCCGCTCAACCGGTGCTAGGGGCCATCTTGATTTTGCTATGAGTAAAGCTCATTGTTGAAGGCCTCCTTATGACTTCAAGATGAACAACAATAAATGTTTTGTTAAAAGGTATTAGTTTTATAATGTTTTTGTAGAGTGTTTGTCTTATTGCATTTACTAAAAAAATATCCATTTTTTTTTAAATTAATTTGATGGTTACCTTTCGTTGTTACCTCTGGCTGTGTTACTGTAAAAGAAGAAAAAAGTATCTTAAAGCTTTACATAATCTACAAAGAGGAATTCGTCACTGTAGCAAAAATTAATTAAGCAAGACATTTTTAAAAGTTGACCTAGATTTTCATTTTCATAATACAAATGTAATTAGAATTTTTTTTTTGAAATCAAATTAATATCCCAAATCTCAATCAAATAGTAACTGAAGCATGCAAACATTTTGTACAGATCACTCAATATCAAATTTTTATAGCAGAGGCAATACACATACAACACTATCTTTGCCATATAAACTCTTATAAAAGATTGTCAACAACAAATATTACATACCTTGCTGTGTAGTTGTAACATAAGTGGTAACTGAAAATACAATGTTTTATGAATAAAAATAATTACAAGGAACACAAAAAACATTTTAACCAAAAAATGAATACTGGATCATGACTACACTAAGACGGACACTAACAGATATAAATGAAAAAAAAAACAGAAAAAAATACGACTTAATCAACAATTGATATAAGACTCTTCAATAGTTTATTAAATATTCATTTAACACCTTAAAAGTTCCTCACCAACAATGAAGTCATCAGAAAACAAGTTTTTCCCAGATAAGATGAACAATAAAAATGAAAAGTGAAATTTTACCAAATTCTATAATCATCGTCATTAGTTACTAAGTCAATAAAATACGACAACCTTGTAGACTGCTACTGATTAATTTTAAGATCTACTATTACAACAAATAACATTTTGGATTCGACTTGCATCGACAATGCAAGATAGTTGTGAAAAAAGGGATAATATTGCAGTATTTCATTTCCTTTACTTTGAAGATATGGCATATTATTTAAAAAGACACCTATACAACAGTATTTCCACTAGTTTAAACGACTTGAAAATTCAACTGAGCTCTTTGTCAAAAACAAATTCTACAACAATTCAAACTATCTGTTCTTATATTTTTCTAATTTGTATGTATTTTGCACTTTTTAGTTTGATGTTATACAATTTAACATTCATGGTAACTTTCAACATGAACAAAAATACCCTTTTTTCTTTCCTAACAAAAACAGTATATGAGCTTATGAATTTTAATGCTCTATTAAACGTACTCTACTTCTGAAAGTTGTTCATGATTAACATGGGAGTATCCTGATAAAAAAATAACATAAAAAACACCCGAGACTGCACTGTCCTAAAACAACGTGTAAAAACGATTCTGCGTAGTGCCAGTAAACTGCACAAAGATCGTTTTCATATTTCAAATGCAAAAACATTCGACATATATACTATTTTAAAAATTTTTGTTGACACATTTGCAAGGTAAATATGTCAAATTAAAAGATCTATATTTAAAACAAAAACAAAAGAAAAATTAGAAATAAAATTAAACTTTATTCCTACCGTGAATGCATCCAATAAGTTCGAATCTTAGCTTCAATGGCAGAAACTGTGGTTCAGGAAGAATTTTCAAGGCTTCTATTTCTTCATCGATAGGTAACGGAACTGTTACTGTAGAATCCGAATCAGTGGTGCCGTCAAATATCTAAAAAGAAAAGAAACCTAAAAATGTGATACTTAAGTTCATACAAAATGAAAGCATACGAACTAAGTTTATTGTTGATTAAAATTATTGAGAGAGGAAATTATTTCCAGAATACCATTAATAAAGAAGCATATGTAAAAAAATAATTTCATTTATTCCAATAGTGGACTTCCCGATTTTGAGCATTTATATTCCCTTATCCCCAGCATTTCATAACTCGTTTGCTATCGTAATGCCCGTATTACGCGTGAAATACGGTCATTACAATTTTTGATAGATCGTTGAAATATTTCTATTTGACAAATGATAATAGGCATTTTTGGACAGATCCCGGCTAAATTACCCAACTGACAAACACAGACTGTGACAAAATAGTACTTTTCATGAACAGTGTGGTAGGGTCATATATGCAAGAGATTAGACTTACTCTTCTTGGCGCCTGATGATACCTGATGATAGTTTTAGTAGGGGTTCACATTGCGTTTAAGTTTTGTACCGTACTTTTAAATTTTTGTGCATTTGTATTTTCTTTCTAAGTTGTCTCTCATTGTGTTAAATTTGAACTGCCATGTTTTATGGATTTTTTATTAAAAAACTTCTGTTTTTTTGCTTTGGTACTCTTTTGTCGATATATTCGAAATATGTTTTAAAAGATATTTTAATTACACTACTTGAAATAAAATGAGAGTAAGATAACGATATAGATGTCAATGAACACTTTGGTCTTACTTGTTTATTCTTGTCATTTGCATATCATTGAATATGTCAACAAACACTAGATCCACCAAGACCAATTACATGTCTGGACCTGCGTCACCGTCACTCATGTTCAACTTAGAAAGTGTTTTTTTTTTCAATCTAACAGAATATCATGTATAGGTTTACCAATTCAAACAAGTATTCATTTACCTTACAACCAAAAATTCTTCAAATGCAAGTTATAATTGAGATTATATTAAGTTCAACCCTATTACCATCTTCGCTAGCCAAGGGTTACGATCCGCTCCTCTCATCTTCACCCTTGGCAGATCAAGCTGGGTTTCTGTAGTCTCAAATTCACGTTTTTGATTGGTTGCAGTTAAGTCCTTCACTTACATTCAGATTTTGAATATATATCAAAACAATAAAACTTAAAATATGGCGTTTAGTGATTTTTCTATTTTGCAAAATTTCCATGATTTAATTATCTTTCTTTACTTTTGAAGGGTTATTTCCTTGAAGTCAAATATATTGTGAATTGTTGTATTATTAGATGCAATAAATAATCATTTATTATTACAATAAATCATACTGAAACTCTTACTTTAAACGGAGATAATTTGAAACTGATGTTTCACAAATTGTGGCTCAATCCGCCAAGAGTAAAGAGGAGAGAAGCTGATTGCAACCCTTGCCATCACTGTAATAGACAAAAAAGAAGAAAAAAAAACAAAACTAAATGTGCAAAGTTGAACAAAGCATAAAATGAAAAAAGTCCATATCACGTCAGCAAAGGTGAAATTCAAATAAACACATACTTTGAATTTTTATGAGAAAACATATGAAAGCAATGCAAAAATTCAAGAATAGCTGCCCATGGTCAATGCGTTCAAAACTCTGCAACGTCTCTGGACAAAAATTGAGTACCCTGATGATATAATATGATAGAATAAGTACAAGTTCAATAATAGATAAATTTGACATTTTTTTTAAAATCAAAACTGGCCTAAAGGGGAGGTTCACATCATCAATGTGTTCAAACAACAGTAAAAACTTCCAAAGGTATTTAGTCAGAAATGTTAATCTTTCAGATTACACAAACCAGGCACTGTAATGTTAAAATATGCTGAAAAATGACTTAGTTCAACAATGCATAAATTTAAATTTTTTTTTTCAAATCTGCCCAAAAAAGGAGGTGCACATCTTCAATGTGTCAAGAACAAATGTGTAAAGTTTAAAAAGCACCAGATATAAGGAGTCAGAGTTTCAGATTACACAAACTCAGTACTGTAATGTTAAAATTTAATGAATTTAATGAAAAAATGACTAAGTTCAACAATGCATAAATTCAACAATTTTTATCCAAATCTCACCAAAAGGAGAAGTGTACATCTTCAATGTGTTCAGAACAACTGTCCAAAGTTTCAAAAGCATCAGGTATAAGGTGTCAGAGTTTCAGATTACACAAACTCAGTACCGTAATGTTAAAATTTGATGAAAAAATGACTAAGTTCAACAATGGATAAATTTCACAACTTTTTTCCAATGGATAAATTTCACAACTTTTTTCCAAATCTCACCAAAAGGGGAGGTGCACATCTTCAATGTGTCCAGAACAACTGTGCAAAGTTTCAAAAGTATCGGGTTAAAGGTGTTGGAGTTTCAGATTACAAAAACTTGGTACCCCCAAAGCGTGACAGACGGACGGACGGACGGAGTCGAGCGGCTCCTAGACCTGCGGTCACCGTTGGTGACGCAGGTAAAAAAACAAATAAAATAGTTTGGAGCGAACTATAAGAACACGAAGATTATGTTTTTGTATCAAATGAAAGTTACAAGAATCAATGATAATCTAGTATTATGATATTAATAATAACTTGAAAACAAATACTTGATTGTTCAAATAAACGGCAGTAGAATACCGAAGGAACAAGGGAAGCGAAGACTACAAAAATCGAAATCCGAAGACATGGCAAAAACGGCAAAAGAGAAAAACAAAGACAAAACAAGGACGTCAGACAGCTACAAGCACGGAAATGAAAAGACGACATTAAAAACTAAGGCACTCATAGTGTGAACTCCCATGAAATCCGGGAATGACATCAGGTGCTCCGGAAGGGCGAGCATGTCCTGCCCCGCTAGCGACACCCGTTGCACTATCATGCTATATTGCAGGATGAAGCAACAACTTGAATTTGTGCTTGTTTTTCTTTAACACTGATTGAAGCCCTGGATTGTAGTTGGTTTGAACTTGCAAGCTGCCCATCCATCCAATATATATCAATGAAAATCAAACAAGTATTTTAACACGTATATTAGAGTATGAAAATGTGAAATGTGGAAATAAAATAAAACCTATACTTACTTTCGGATTATCATTCAAGTCAACAATATCCTCCCACAGACCAGTGGTCTTATTTTTGATTTTTACGGTAAATTTTTCAATATGTCCTCCGAGGTCCCCACCACCCTGCATCACCAAGGCATTAACGGTGGCTGGTATCGGGAATGATACTGTAACATTTGGACTTGTATCATCTTCACTGGGGAACCATGGTGTACCGTTGATTTTGGAATCTCCTGAATCTAAACCTTTACTACTATAGACAATGTTTTGGTCAGGTACGGCTTCAACATCTCTCATTTCATCTTGACAGTATTCTGAAATATTTTTAATTTTTCCCAATAAAACATTTACTTCGTGTCTCATTTTATTACATGTAACCTGTGTAGTAACATCTTACGTATAGGACGCTGAATAAATGTTTTAAGTTAAAACTATAAAAAAAAGTATTGCAATGTACAGTTTCAAATATGAAGCATGGAATTAAAATTACGAAAAAAAAATATTTGCAAGTATTTAGAGAAGACTTCAAATGTCTAAATACCACCTACGATAATTCATTTGTATAATCAGTACAATATTTAACGGCATGGTTTGATAAATCAAATTATTTGTGACATAAAACCACATAGTGGTGTACTAAAACGAAAACTTGTTGTTTGACCTTATCACAAAATTGGCAAAAACGCAACTGGATTCAATACATGCCACTGTATCAAGTAATAAAGGGTTACGCTGAGCGCAGCATGATACGACCGCAGCATGTCGACCACTGAAATTTCAACAAAGGTAGTTTAAAGTGAATGTGGACACAGTAAAGAGCTTGACACAATAATTAGATGGACACAAAAAGAAGCTAGACACAGTT
>MJUU01005839.1:34899-54997 GCA_002080025.1 Modiolus philippinarum | reverse complement strand
TTTTTTAACAGAGTCACTTATGCAAGAAATGTAGGTCAAGATGACCTTATTCTTATACCAATGTCAAGTTCTATTCAAGATGCATCTATGTACAAAAGCTTATCTATCTGACTTGCACTTCATCTTTAAGTTTGTGACGGACTAACAGATGAATAGACAAATTGGGGATCATGGTTACTGAAGTACTTTATTCAAATTTTATTGCTGAACATAAAGTTGGAGCAATTCATGGAATATCAATTGACATCAAATCAAATGATGAATTGCCAGACTGCTAATGACACTGATATTGAAACATTCTGGGGCTATGAAAGAACTCTAGAAGACATTTTCACTAGATCTAAATAGTTCCAACTATCATTTAGGCTAGCAGAGGCCTTACTTGTACTTCCCAACAGTAATGTGGATAGTGACAGGGCATTTTTAGTAAAAAAAGTGTTATGACTATGAACTACACAAACATGTCTTGAAATCTGTCAAAACAGCAACATTGAATTATCATAAAAGTTGTCAGTACTAATTGTTTTAACTATGCCTTAAAAATATTTATTTAGACCTGAAAATTATGTCGTCCGCATTATTACACGCTTTTTCAAACTAAAAAGCGTGTACATGTAATTAAATGACTTTGTATTCTCAGAGGTTGGCAACTATGGCAGGGGATAATAAATAGTACCTTTGTCAAGATCAGTCATGTTGCCTTATTGAACATGCTTTCATCACCATAAATTTACGAAAAGGTCATAACAGAGGAGTACCCTCACCCTTTCCTTTTCTTTCGAAAAGTACTACATTTAAAGGAAAGATTTCCATATCACACCATTTGGTTGACGGAAGGATCAAATGAATTTGGCGGCTACAATCCTTGTATACAAGGATTGTCCACAATCCTTATACAAAAGGATTGTACAATCCTTGTATACAAGGATTGTAGTCGCCAACCGGAAATCATGTAATGTACGTTTAGAAGAAATTATTTATATTAAAATGAATAAAATAAATAAAATTAGTATTATTTTTACCTTTTTTGTCATTTTTACAATTTTTGGCATAAAAAAATTTAAATGTGAGACATGGACAACAAGAATTAATTAAGGCTGGGCTTTGGTTGTGTTTACACAGCAATATCAAACAAATTACTTGGAAAATATTAAAAGGATTACCAATGTAGTTTTATATCAAGTAGGGATATTGAATAAATTATTAAAATGATATAATGATTATTTATGTGAAAAGGGATGGAATGATGGCTCCAGATAAATTAGAGGGGATAGCAGTTTTTTTCAGCAATAAAAGTTTGGATGGAGTGTGTATAAGTTGGGTTGTACAGATGTCTCTTATATACTGGTAAATTTGGATAGTAGTTTTCTCTGAGGTGCCTGTAGTCTCAGCAGCTTTCTTCACCATTGTGTCTTGGCACCATAAGTACAAAAAATATAACCATTTGTATGTGTATGTGTTTTATGTAATGTTACTTTACATTTTCTCATATTTATCATTCATCCTTGTGTATCAATAGTGCTGTGATTTAATATGTATTATTAATATAAATGAATTAATTCTTGTTTCTTATTGCAGCTGAATTTTGTGCATGCTCTACTAGTGAGCATGTTTATTTAAATATGTAAATAACGATTGTAATCCATAATCCTTTACAACAACATTGTCTGCCTTAAACACACAAGCTGTCATAATTAGACAAATCTTCAAATGAAGCCATATCATGCAAAACAATGACAAAAACCACAAATAAAAACCTTAAAAATGTATATTTCTTATAAAAATAACAAAAACTTTTGCATATTTAGTCAATTTAATAAATAATACTTTTTCCAAAAATTTTGGAAAAAAGGTATAATCCTTTTGTATAAGGATTGTGGACAATCCTTGTATACAAGGATTGTAGCCGCCAAATTCATTTGATCCTGACGGAAAAAGCAAAGAGATACATATTGGGGGTGCCAAGCGGAACTCGTTCCAGGCTATCAGAAAATGCGTTCGATCTGCATGTACCCACTGTGTTCAATTCACGGGAATCGCTCTTTTGTAGGACAAATTTTACATCTAAGTTAATGAAAACGCAATTAAAGGGTGTCTTTGCATACTGATAAATACATTGAAGTGTTCTGTATACCCTAGATCCCCCTAGATCTAACTAAAATCTTGGAGAAAAATTTTCGGTCACTTTTCTTACCAGTTGCAGAAATAAAAATGGCGGCGATATCGGTCTACCTAAAATATGTCCCACCATCGCATGGTAAACCTATGACCCACAAACAAAATTGTTTCACATTGATTTCTAAAATGAGATTTAAGTCAGATGTTGTATGATTACTGCAAGAATTCAGAACAAATGTAAAAACAAACACTTAAAAAATATATATACATGTAATATTACCTCCCTTGTTAAAATTCTTCAAGGTTACAAATTCAATTTTTCATCTATTATTGGACATTAAAAAACCTTGATAATTTACCTTCAAGTTAAATGGATAATTTTTCATTTAAACCAAACATAATTTATGATGAGTTTTGTAAAATTTTATTTTCAGTTGTAAATATTAAATAATATAAAAACCTTTTACTTCAATAATATTTTTTTTATATAGTTCTAACACTGCACGACCACCTCCACGAGAGTACTCCGGTACGATGGTGAGGACTGGGCAACTGCACCATTCAACGTGTAGAATGGGTATTAGTCTCTCGGGGCCAAGACATGCAGGCTAACGGCGGCGCATACCGTAGTTAGGGCTTTGAGTTCTTCAAAGTCCTTCTACACCAAAAACGATCGACCCACCAAGGAATTCGACTGCGAAGTCGCAAGACAATCAGCGGATACCAGGGAAAATCAACGGTACCAAAATCACATTGCAAATGGAGTGGGCGTCCCTCCATATTAAAAATGCCGTGAGAGACCTGTAAAGGTATTCAAGGTTATAAACCACCATGCTGCTACCACCTCCACGAGAGTACTCCGGTATGATGGTGAATGCTGTCCGTCATGTAAGATGACAGATTGGCACCAAAGTAATAACACTTGGTCAGCACCTCATAAACATCATTCATGCCATGTTTGGTTCAAATCCATTCAGTGGTTCTAAAGTAAAAGTTCTTTGTATGCATTTTCCCATAGGGTCCAATGTTAAAATCAAGATCCCGCTGGGCGCCATGTTGGATGATGGATCCGCACTAAAGTAACAACACTTTGTCAGCACCTCATAAGCATCATTCATGCCCAGTTTGGTTCAAATCCATTCAGTGGTTCTCAAGAAGAAGTTCTTTGTATGAATTTTCCCATGAGGTCAAATGGTGAACTAAGTTCCCAAATGCCGACCATCTTGGAAGGGGTTGGAAAACTTGAATGTGTTCAATAAAATATAGTCCTTAACATGCTGAACATTTTTGCAATTTAAACTTGACCTCTATCTCAAAGCGTTTTTGAAATATAGGACATAAAGTAAAAAATCACGAAAAATTTGACCAATAAAGGACCACAACTCATATATAGGTATTTGGATTTTCTTCAAAATATCCATGTGGGTAGATCTTAACATGCTGAACATTTTTGCAATTTAAACTTAACCTCTATCTGTAATAGTTTTTTCAATAAAAAATTTTAAAAAAATCAAAATTTTGAAAATTTTACGGAAAAGGGGCAATAACTCTTAGACGGGTTGTCAGATTTTCTTCAAAATTTCAGCATGGGTAGATCTTCTCATGCTGATCATTTTTACATCGTCAGATTTTTGATATCTGTAACGGTTATTGAGTTATTTGCAAAAAACTGTAATTTACCCCTATGTTCTATTTTTAGTAACGGCAGCCATGTTGTTTGACCTAAGACATACAAAATAACAAATTTAAAACTAGACACCCTAGTGATAATTCATCAGTGAAAGTTTGGTTCCATTTGACCCAGTGGTTTCAGAGGAGAAGATTTTTGAAAGTGAGCTAACGACGGACGGACGACGGACGGACGACGGACGCCAAGTGATGGCAAAAGCTCACCCTGGCATAGCCAGGTGAGCTAAAAATTATATGTTATAAGAAATAGTTTTTTTAATGGGGGAAAATTTTGTTGCATTGTTCCTTTACAGATCTTTTTCCATTGTTGTTTTAATCCTAAAACTTAGATTTTCTTGATATCAACTGATATTAATTATGTTCCCCGCTTGCATGCAATTGACTTGCCGTACATATTTTTCATAGATGACCTTGAAATGAGGTATGAGCAAAGCTTATTGTTGAAGGTTTCATAGTAACTTCAATTTGAATAAGCGTTCCATGCAATGTACATTTACTACATATCCTTTCATTGGTTATTTAAATGTGTTTGTTCCATTTTGCTATTTTGCCATACAATTAAAGGTATTGTTTGAATAATGTGTTTACCTTTGGAGTGCCATCTGGGTTTTCAACATCAACCCAGTCGCCAGTCATATTTTTATATTTAACAGTGAACTGCTTAACATAACTTCCATTGTCCCCTCCACCCTGAATAACCACAGCGTTGACTGTTGCTGGTTCTTGGAAAGATAAAGTCATATGTGGATTTCTGTCATCCGACGCAGGTTGCCATGGAGTCCCGTTAATGCTAGAGTTCCCTGATCCTGGAGCTTCGCTACTGTATGCAATATTTGATTCGGGGATTAATCCAGTCTCTCTCATATCATCTTTACAGTATTCTGTTAAAAATATTTGGTATAGTAAAGTAATGGAAATTGTAATTTTTTTTGGTGGTGGTGGTGGGGGGTCAATTAAATGTATATTTGTTTATTTTCGATATTTAGGGTAATGAGTTCTTCTTTCTGACTATTTTTTTTAAATATTTTTTGTCTTCCCATATGAGAAGTAATTCAATGAAACACGATTACAGCATAACAAACTTAAAGGTTGCATTATAATGTATTAATGTATTCCTATTTTAAGTAGCCATACTTTAGATAAAGTAACAACAGATGGAATGATTATTAAACTTAAAGGCCCTTCGGTAACTGTAACTTCGGTATTAAGGATTTTTTGTGTTATTACCAAGAATAATATAAACATGGATAAGAACATGTCTTTTGACTCTCACACAAAACCTAATATTTCTTTGAAAGCTGTAACTGAATGTCAATAAAATCAAATTACTTTACACCTACCTTCGGTTGTTATTTCCGGCTGTGGACCTAAATGGGATAAAAAAAGTTTTTATTGGTCAGTTTACATCTACATTTACATCTAACATTTACATGGAAAAAAACAGAATACCACTATCGGCAAAGTGCGAATCGATGAGATCATTATCATAGTCTAAACAATAGATGCGAACCCGATAAAGACATTATTACTGTAATAAAATCAACACTGTTTATTACAGTAATAATGATTTTTTTCAACAATCGCATATATTGCTCAACTATAAAAATAATCTCGTCGATTCGCACTTGGTCGGTAGTAGAAAACCCGCTAAATAAATGCAAAGAGAGCAGCAACAGCAGGTATAAACTTGTATCCGCTATTGCAACTCGATTAGTAAAATATTTACTTCCTAACATTAAAACCTAATGAGGCTCTGCTTCACATTAATTTTGTATTATTTCCAGTTAGAGAAATAACAAAAAAGATAAAATGACTTTTATATAAGGCTCTGGTAAATACACACCTTCAATATTTTAACTTTATAAATATTAGGATTGATAATGTCATGTTAATTTTTTTATCTAGCTAACATGTCATCATCGTTCCAAAAATCTACAATTACAATCCAAACCTAGCTTAACATTACATTTGTTATATTTTAGCACACAATAAATACCAATACGTTTCAAAAATGATAGCATATGTTAAATAAAAATGTGAGGCTCTGTTTTTGATGCTATAATTTCTTCACGCTTGGTATTCATCAGAGCAAAAATAAAAACCAATGAATTCTTACCACCAATCCATGCAAGACCTGTGGAAAAAAATTCAAGTGAAAACACATTAGTTTATACTCACCCGACTCTCCGAGCAGCATTAAATAAATAATACACAGAAAAGATACATTTTTAAAAGATCAGACAAAATTCGTGACATTAAGTAATATTTATCTTATAAGTGGTTATTTTTGCGGGTCGCAAATTTCGCAATTTCCTCTAGAATCATTTGATTTTATTTAAGCGGAATGAAATATTCGCCATTTACTATAAAGAGTCTCATATAAGTTATGTCGCGGTATGCAAGAATACCCATGGAAAAAGCAAAACATCAAGTACCCGCTAAATAACAACTTACAAAAACATTTAAATAAACTGTACTTACCTATCATACTTACCTTGTCTCTATTTTTGGTCATACTGAACTCTGCCATTCATTAGAATACAGGCAACAGCAAGAGCAAGTTGCTTTTATGGAATGTCTTTTCAATATTATTGCCGAGTACATTGAGACCAATCCATGCTGTTGGCGGCAACACTAATTGTCTTCATAAATTGTACTGACACAGTCTGCGTAGCAAGTTCACGATTTTGTGTACTATGTTAAAAACAAAAATTCAGTAGGTTATACTCACGTGATTTCCTATGGTAGCATTAATACAAAATTACAGATGAATAAGAACAAAGTACAAAAGATAATCTTAGTGGCGGATCCAGACTTTCTGAAAAGGGAGGGGGCATCTATAATTTTTCAGAAGGAAACCCAATTTTTCAAAACCCATAGGAATTTCAAATATTTTCCAACTCAAGGGTCCAAGGTCACATTTGGCCATCACACCCCTTAGATCCGCCACTGATTCACGTATACTTACCTTCATACTTACCCTCATACTTACCACTTATGCATCATATTTTTAGATCGTTTCCTTGTAATGAGTTCTTGAATTGTTCCTTCACGACCTTGTCGAATAGTTCAGTTACTGTCAACAGGTTTTGCCATGGCTTCTCGTAGTTCATGCTCTTCAATTTAGTAATCTGTAGTAAAATATAAATAACATGTATTTTTGCCTTGCAATTATAGAAAATAATTTCTTTCTGACTTTCTTTCTTATTTCTTTCTTACTTCTAGGTAAAAATAATCGCTTCAAGATATAATTGATGAATATTGATTGGATTGATTGATTGATTGATTGATTGAATATTGTTTAACGTCTAATCAGCAATATTTCAGCTATATCAAGACGAGAACAAGTTTGTTGATAAATAATCACTTTGGGGTATGGAAATGGCCATGGGACGGGAAATTCTGACTGCCACTGGAAAAGTAGGGTGAAATCGTCAAGGGCGGGGAATTTAGCCTTGTAGCCGATCACCTACGGACCACCCCAAAAAGAGCTTGCTACAAGGGTTCTTTAACGTGCAGGAAGCGTGGCATTTCTTCCGACACGTGGACCTGAGTTTACATCCCATCCGAAAGATGGGTTGTGTATTTATTAATCCCGCACAACCACGGAATGGGTCCTATTTCTATATCCCGGGACCCTCGGGGTCAGCCTCCGTTTAGGAGGGGTCACACCCCGCAAGCCGGAGATACTGGGTCCTATTTCTATATCCCGGGGTTCCCTCGGGGTCCTCTGTTAGGATGGCTCATACTCCAAGCTCAGAGGATGCTGCGGGCCTATTCTTCAGCCGGGACCGCGCACGGCGGAATATTGATTGGACAGATTATAATAATGAACTCTACCTTATGATAGAATCTTGAATTTGATTAGCCGACTACCAATGATTTTTTTAAGAATTCATTTCATTGCAAACAATTTTCGAAGTAGAAGAGTATTTATTCGGAAAATTTTGACTTTTACCCTCCACAGTGACATTTATTTAAGATGATATTTCAAGCTGCCTGAAACGTTTACTGCATTATGTCAAGGACGTATATTTAGATAAATATACGTCCTTGATTATGTATACAATTTCTGCTTTAAAGAACAGATGAGTGTGATATAATTGGTACACCATATTACAGAGCTAAGAGAGGATATCAATTGGAAAGTCAAGTAGCAGCGGCCACACGACAAATTTTATTTTCATAAATCTATTAACATTTTGGAAAAAACAAAAATAGTCTGGGTATTTAATTTTCGCGAACGATTTTAGAGTATTCAATTACATAGAAAGTATTAAAAAAGGTAAACTCCTCCTTAATTTGTAAAATTTTTGGTTGCTTTGTAAGAGAGTCTAAGTATCATATTTTAACCAGCTGTGCATGGTAGATATGGAAAGTTATCTCTTTGCCGTTTGGATATTTGTATAATTTCAGCCATGGAATGAAATTTAAAATATGAGGATGCAGCAGAATCATCAACAACAATATAATAACTGGTAAAATGTTTTTACACTTGCTGTAATCTGTTTCCCGATAAAAAGACCGAATGGAAGTCAATTCAGCATACATATAAACATTCACAGGACACTCATATGGTAACTACAACATGTAGCAAGATACTTGGCATTATAAAATAGTGAGATGTGGGCACTTTAAACAGATGGTCTGTATTACATTTAGATTATAAAAAAAAATAAATTTCCAAAATTTTGAAAAAATCCATATCAAAAATTCTCTCAAGAACAAGTACACAATATCTGAAATATCTATCGAAAGGGGGAATCTTTTAATCTTTTAATCTTCTCCTCATGCTTTTCTAGTGAAGACGAGAAAATGTAATTTAAGGGAAACAATCACACCTGACAAACACACATACAAAGTAATAACTTTCACTGATTGATTAAAAGTAGATTTTAACTGAGAGAATATCTGTTTTAAGTTATTATTGGCATGGAATGTAGGAAATCTCATTTTCAAATTTTGAATGGAAAAAAATAACATGTTGCAGTATTTGACTCGAAACAATAATAGACCAATTCCCAATTTCTGTTTATGAATGAATTGCCCCGATTGGCCTGGGGTCAAACGGAGTAAATTGCATCACGTAAAATTGTGACTTACAAAAACTATACTGTGACGTCAAAATGTTCCAGGAAACTTGACCAATTGGAGACTGGCGTTTTTTAGGAATTTGTCGATATACACATAGATATAGGTATCCACGAATGAGAAATATCTGATTTATAAAAAAAATAGGATTTTAATTATGATATCGCCTCATTTGATATTGAATCAAAATAATCACCACTTGGACCATTTATATCTAACTTTGTACAAGGATATAACCGACAAATATCTCTCATTGAGATTAAACAAATCGGGTTTATATGACAATTTGACGTCACTTACTAATACCGGTGAAAAGGGACGATCCAGGGGGTCTTGGAAAAAAGGATCTCATGCTAGTTGTCATTCTTGCCTTAATTCTGCAAGAATTGAAAACAGTCCAATTAATTTCCATCCTATCAATTAGCCTATAAAACCCCGAGATAAATACAATTAATAATGTTCCGACCATGAAAAAACAGCACACCTGTGGACTTCAGATTCCTGCGATAGTGACGTAAACTTTACGAATCTGAAAGATGGATAGGTATATAATTTCATTTTTTCTGAAGTAATTCAGTTGTTTTCAAGTAAATAAATAAAATACTGAAGTTACTATTAAGTTTCTTCATATGCGCATTTCAACAACTTGTTTCTCTGGACTGTCTCTTCAGTGCAGATCAAATAAATCCATAGATCAAAGACAGAGAACAAATTACCAATATTATTATATTTGAACTTTTACTTTTCTATATAAAGTATCGAAATGCACCTACTCATTAAAACATCATATTGCACAGTTGATTGTGAAATCATCATATTGCACAGTAACTTTGATTGACGTTTACAGGCCACACCCCTTTAACATCCATAATAGATATACCACGCCGCTTATGTTTGTCATAAGTGACTTGTCATGTCAATCAAATATAATAAAACAATTATGGCACTTCTATACTCAATCAATATGGGGATTAACGGAGCGCAAAAGATAATATTGAACTCGGGGTAAACCCTCGTTCAATATTACTTTATTGTTCCGTTAAACTCCATATTGAGCTCGTGGAAGTGCCATAATTGTATAGAATCTAAATAGGAAAGTCACAAAAATCAGCTAAGACAGAGAAAGTTTTCCTGTGTTTAGAAATTGCTAGTTTCCAAATAAAATCTGTTTTTGGTCCAGCAACAGAGTACTGCCTACTTGGTTGTTGAATACATAATAAAACATTACATTTAATCGCAAAGACACTCATATTTCGAAATAATTGTTAATAAATCTTATCAACGCCCTATTATGTTATTGCGGAGATGGAAAAAAAACGAAGTAACTATACTTTTTATGAAATTTGGAAATGCTTAGAAAACAAACAAACGAATCATCCTTAAAGTATTAATGAGTCATATGTAATGATATGCAATTGAAATTAAAACGACTGTAGTTTGTAAGCAACCAAACTTTCATAAAGTATATACGAATATACAAATTTGGAAACTCCGATACGTTGTTGAAAATTGCCAATTCTGTATCTTGATACACCATTCATAAAACATCAGAATGGATCATACATGTACTGTGTAAAAAAGATCGCATTTGTGTAAAGCGACAACAAAAAATGGTAGCCTCTATGAAAAAATCTTTTAAAAAAAAACTAATGACTAAAAGACTTCTTGAGAATATTTTTGAATTATGATTTTATGAAATATTCAAAAATATATGGCTCGATATGCCTAGAGAAAAAACACATCATACTTAAGGTAATAGGTAGGTAAATAGAAAAGTTTTCGGATTTCGATGAAATTTTACATGCAAGTGCATCAAATGAAGCTGAATTCCAAGGTGAAATAAAATCGGTTCAGCTATTAACTATTAAATATGACCGATTGAAAAATAAATCAGTTGTGTTATTTTCATATAGAATCTATGTAAAACGTACAATAATAATATTTTAATCGTCTTTAAATTGCGCGTTTGTAAAAACGTATCCTACAATTTTTCTGCAAAAAGTATATATTTTAAACGATGAAATTTCCATTTTAATGGTGTAAATTTTATATACGGTCACCGAATTAGTTTCGCCCTTATAAATAGTTGAACATAGAAAAGGCACGCAAAAAATAGATTTTTCTGATAAAACCCGCCGTCAAAAGAGCGACGTCGTCGATAAAAATTATTATTATATAGTTGTCTTGATTTAACACTATATTTGCAACAGAATCATAAGAAGTCAATAAATAAACGTATTCACCTGCTGGAGTGATATTCACTTCATGACGTCATAATGCGTTAAACTATATAATAAAACAATCATGGTCTTTTGTATCGGTGAATACACTTTTTTATTGACCTGGAAACCTAGATATTCACCTCGACCAATGGTCTCGGTGAATATTGGTTTACAGGTCAATAAAAAAGCGTATTCACCTCTGCAAAAGGCCATAATTGTATATGATTTTAGGCGTGATTTGAAAGATGGACAACTATTCAGCGATATATACCACGAAAACGAACTCTGTGACCCTATAAAAAATCATATCAATAAAACCGAAATTTCTTTGGCAACATTATATCAGTTTTTCAGAAAAATTGTAGGATAAAGTTTGAAACAACGACAATTTAAAGTGAAAATTAAAATTATTTTACGTTCATTCTAAAGCAAATTTATTACGTTCACCGGTAGAGGCGCTTATTTACGTACCTCTCACCTTAATGGTAATACTGAGTAAGATGAAATGAAATAAAATATTGGAAACGACCAGTGTTGTACGCGATCAAACTTCCATAAAATATATGTACAAGCAATTGTAATATATTAAAAAAGTCCTTAAAGTTTATGTTGTTGAAAAGGTTAATTCTTCATATTGACCCAGTATTTATAAAATTCAGAATGAAGTTTGCATAAATGTGTCAGCATTTCATTTTAATAATTGAATGTCATAATTTGTGAAAAGCAAAAACGACTTAGTGCAAACATTTAACCTGAAGGTTTGATGTATTAAATTAAAATATCTATGTTTGCCTCTTATATACTACTCAACAAAAGAAACGATACACAATTAATTTTGTAAATATTTTTGTATTTCGCAATTTTAAGTTTTTATTTTAGTGTATTAATGTATTCAACGCCAAAACGCATTTGTTTATTCCATTTTAGATCAATTCCGAAACGGATACGATGAAAATCCGGAATGGAATTTTTTCGCCCTATGATCGAGTTTGCCGTTAACGGACGGATGATTTAAATTGTTTGATGTCAATAATCGGGACACTTCTTCAGATTAACAATTTGCCATTTCAAAAAGATGAAAATAATGTCTCATTTCGATGCCCCGTTCAATCCAAAATCAATGTGAACAATGAATTATCGCAATCAGACCTTCGATCTTGATTTTTGCACTCTCAATTAATCGTTATGCGAAAAGAAGAACAAACTAAGGACTTTTGATTAATCTGAAGCAAATGTGCCCATCAAATGATTAATCACGTGACAGCGGGGCCTGTGAGACGTCACAACGTCAACATCGCGTAACACGCTTTTACACTTATGAGAACGGAAGTTGAAATCGGAAAGTAGGCCTGAAGGTTCATAGACGACATAACAATAGAATTTGGAAGTCAGCCGGTTCGAAAATGTGATGGTTTGTTAAAAGAAAATATAGACATTCTCACTATTTAGGTCTGCAAAAAGAAATTCCGGATAATGACCTTGACCGTGACCGGAGAGGGTTCAGAATTTTAAGAGACATTTTTGGCATTAAGTTAAGTCTTACGTGCAAAAAATACATTTCATCTACGAGATGTGGTTCTCTGCTGGAAATTTAAATGTTAATATTGATAAAATCTGTGTAACGTTTCTTTTGTTGAGTAGTATATGAATGAAGCTAAAACATATAGATTTATTACTCAATAAACTTGCATTCTACCAGATAGAAAGTGAAATCTTACCCCAATATAAATACTGTGGGCAAAAACTTTTTTCTCTTCTGCAATTTAGAACAAATGTACGCCTCTACCATGTTTACATTACTTATACAAAATTTATGGTTTAGTCGATTAAAAATACTCGACAAAATTACTCGAAAATTTTGAAAAAAATATGAAAAAGAAACTCCGGGTAAAAAAAAATAAATTATATTGAAAATTAAATTACCATGTAACATAAATTGAAGTAAATTTGATAAAATCAAGAGTATATATAAATCAATTTAAAGTAAGGTATAAAGGAATTATAGAAACTAAGTGAAATTAATAAGATTTCTACAAAAATTCTAAATAAAAAAATCTACCTTTTATTTTGCCATTGACTGGATACTTTTTCTTCTTATTTTTGTCAAACTGTATTTTTGAAGCCAGGACAATTCATTTTATATTAAGAAAATATTATTAATTGGAAGTAACGACTTTCATTGGCCCATTGTGCATCATATTCTAATATCCACAATATGATTGGATAGTTGATTTCGGTCTCCATGTATCTAAAACGTATTATACGAATAAACAAGACAAGCTGTTGACACGTACAACTATTGTTTGAAGACGATCTTTCAATTTTGAATACCGCGGGGTTTTATTCTCATGAATGCTTTGATGTAAGTTTCATGATGATGAATTATTCATGGCGGAAACAAATGTCGTCTCTTATAATCTTTTATTATAGCCACTCATTTGTTTACTCTGAATATCTATTGTTTTTTTTTTTCTGAATCTTGTCTACAGCAAAATGATAATTGTATGAAATAATGATTTCAATTCTAATGACCAAAACAGAACTACTCGTTGATTTTGCGCAAATATTTTTTATTTTAATTATAAGCGGTAAAGATACGCACAACGCCACCTAATGATATCAATATCATTAAGCGTTGCGGGCGCAACGCTAAATGATATAATTTATATCATTAAGGATCTCCCTTATCGCCTGCTAATGATACAAAACCGCTAATGATACAAATTAGTTCATTCAGCGTTGACGCATCGCCGCTAAATGATACAACAAAAATATGATGAAAAACCGGAAAAAGAGCAACCGCAACCGCTAATGATATAATTTTTTTATCATTAAGCGTTGCATGGCAACCGCTAATGATATAAAGTTGCATATAAAATCAAGTGTTCAGAGGGGCATTCAGATGCATATGCAAAGAAGATTGTTTTTGTCTGGATTATGAAAATGGCACCCTATGGAACTAAAGGGAAAAGGGGTGAGAAAATCCAAAATGCTCAGAATCGGGTGAAATTTTATAAGAAGTTTGTCTTCCAAGTATGAAACTCAAATATAGTGTATTAATTTCCGAAGTTGCGATCTTTGTCACAGAAACAGAAAAAGCGGAAAATTTTGAAAGTACTAAGAATTTGATAAAATTTTACAGAAAGCTTTTAGCTAATTTCTAGTTTAAAATTTTCCAAAGAACAACCGTTTCTTTGGAACAGGAAGAAAGGTGGGAAATTTAAAAGTGCTCCAAATGGGACAAAATTACACATATAGGTTGTGTAGTTAAAATAGAACTTCTAAGACTGGAATCTTTTTCTGTGCAAAATTCCAAACCAGGCCGCATCTTTTTCAGTCCTTCTATGCCCCTTTTCAAAATAAACATGTTAACACAACATAACCTGCAGGCATAGACAGAATATGTCCACTTTTACAGTACAACGCGCAAAATTCGTATATTTTATGCCCCCGTGAATCGAAGAAGCATTGAATAAACCGAATAAATGACTTTGTTTGTGATTCATTTTTTATTTTTCCATTTGAGATTGTTTAAAAGAGCGTAACGTTATTTTTTCTAATTTATTTATTTATTTAATGAAAAACTGTAATCAATATGATTATTCTATAATATATAAATACTAATGGTAAAGTTGCATTGACATTAAAATGAATAAAAAAGGATATTCACTCGATAGAAAGGATATTCACTCNATGAAAAGGATATTCACCGCGGGAAACGTCACGTGCGACATATTTTTAGAAAAAGGGAAATCCCGTATTTATATCGTCCAATCACATTGCTATGTAACATTGTCGCGTGACAACGTCATCGGCATCACTAAAAACAGAATTGCTTCATCTTAAGAAAAGAAGATCAGCGAAAATAGTGCAAATATGCAAAGAGGAAGACACTTAAAATACGAAACAAGTCAGCGTAACACTGGTAAAGGCGTTCACACAATATTTTGGGAAAAAATCTCCCGGGGCCGACGGATGTCGACAACACATAGCGCAGAATCGTCGCACATTACACAGATGCAAGGAGTGAAAAGGAAGAACACAAGCATTCATTTAAAAGACAGAAATCATTGATTATTTAGGATAAAAAATTTATTCTTTAAATAAAGTCTTTAAAGAACTTTCGCTTGTTACATTAAAATGTCAATTCCCTTTCTTCTTCACAATCTCCCACCAATGACGAACAATGGAAAAAAGCCGCAAACTCAGTGTTAGCTAGAATCTGTAAATTTCTGACAGTAAAGATAATAATAATGTTATATTTATTGTTTTACTTATCCTCAAAATATTTTTTGAAAAGTATATATTTCATTTATTTTATGCAAATGTTCAAAGCCTCTTTAATCGTTAATTTGACACCCATAGAAAATTTCTAGGTGTATAGTATAATACATAATAAAAAGAATTATTATGTATTTATCGGATAATAGAATAAAACAGTTACTGTCTTTAGTTTCGGTAAATGTGCAGTGTTATTGACTTTTGGGAAAACAGATATTCACCTCGCCATGCGGCTCGATGAATATCTGTTTCCCCAAAAGTCAATAACACTGCACATTTACCTCAACAAAAGACTGTAACTGTATATTATTTGTCTCATAAGTATGTATTTAAGTTAAGATATTTCGCTTCTGTAATCATCAGTTAATTAGTATGCCAGTGAACACTTCTTAAATTGACGTCACAATTCAACCGATCGGTCAATATCTGGTATTGACTGCAACTACCGGTCCATATCTGGTATTGCCTGCAACTATCAGTCCATATCAGATTTTTTGGACCGATGGCATCAATACCTCAAGATAGAGAATGTCATGTGATTGGTTTTAGGCCAATAGAATTCCAGATTTTTTACTGAAATGCAATCTTTTGAATGGTAAGTGATATGGCTTTCATATTTTGCGTGTGCATTCCTTGTGACAAGACCTTTTAATTGGTACCAGAATAGTTGACCTTGTGACCTTGACCTTGGCCTGTGAACAACTGCATAAAAACTTTAACATTGAGTATATCTTTTGAATGGTAAGTGATAGGGCTTTCATAGTTTGCATGTGTATTTCTTGTGGAGAGACCTTTCTAACCATACCAAAATTTTGGACCTCGTGACCTCGACCTTGACATGTGATTGACTTTTAAAAAAAAAGTAATAAACTTTAACATTTGGTATATCTTTTGAATGGTAAGTGATATGGCTTTCATATTTCGCTTGTGCATTCCTTGTGGCAAGACCTTTCAATTGGTACCAGAAAAGTTGACCATGTGACCTTGACCTTGGCCTGTGAACAACTGCATAAAAAACTTTAACATTGAGTTTATATTTTGAATGGTAAGTGATGGGGCTTTCATAGTTTGCACGTGTATTCCTTGTGGAGAGACCTTTTAGTTGGTGCCAGAATATTTGACCTTGTGACCTTGACCTTGGCATGTGACTGTCTGGTGAAATTTCACCAGAAAAATGAAATTATATTTTGTTTTATTATATATAAATAGAAATTAACTCATTTATGACTAAATGTTTCTTGATATCTCTAGAGTATTTTTTTTGCAAAAAAGATTTTTTAAATCATTCAGCATATTTTCTTCATTTATACACTTTCGTTTTACAGGTATGGATGCTACTAAAAATATCTATTATTTCATTTCTTCTCTTCTGTGTATTCCTCCATTTTTGGGGAACCAGTATTGATGATCCCTGGTGTAATCAAAGTACTGATAACATTGATAGACAGAACACAATGAGTTGACTATAAATGTTCCAAATGGTGGGTTGTTTTTTTAATAATGCGTGGATAATGATTGGAGGGGTTCATTTTGGTGACTTCTGTGTTTGCCTCCAATTTCAATCATCATTTGATGTGATTAAACTTTTCAGTTGATACCAGAATTTATTTCTACAAATTATTTTGTCAGAAGGACATTCATTGTTCAAAGTTGCTAAATGTTTCTTCTTTACTTCTATACTCGGGGGCATAAGTGTTTCACAAAACCTAAGTTTCATCTTTAAACAATTCTTGAAAAATGAAAGTAGTATATAGCGCTAGTATAGGCCCATAGGCCCAATGTTAATGGTCTTCGATTTTTCCCTCTGATTGGGAGGGACTTTTCGACCAATTGTCGATCTGCTGTGGAAGTCTTTTTTGACGAGGTGCTAATGTACTTTAGTGTGTCATTGACCTTTTGACCTCGTCCTGTATGTCTCGCCTTTGGCTCCACCCTTCTTCTGTTTAAGATGCCTTCATTTGTGAAGCTATCGTACTGCCCTGTGTAAGATGCTTTCATCGGTCTTATCTTTGATCTGGTCCTTAACCCTAACTTTAACTTTTATTTTGACCTATAGTCTTATCATTCTTTTTATCATATTACCCTAATCCTTTATGTTAGCTCTAAACATGACCATAATCATTGTGTTTTATATGTCGTGTTCTCTGAACCATACACTAACTTCTGTGTTTCCCAATACTTTGTTGTTCTTGTTCTACGTTTCCATCCTAACCTAAGCATTTAGTGTTTGTATGCATTATGTTGTGTTCCTTATACATTCGTTTCCTGATTTTGTTGACTTTTGTTCATGACTAACTCTAACTATCCTTTCTTGTAATTCTTTTTGTATTCCTTTTTATAATTACTTGTGCTTTTATTCAATGCTACTCTTCCCTTATCCAACCTCTAACCCTAACCTAAGTTGCTATGACAACTTTAATTTTTTTTTTGGTTTGTTTCTTCAAAGTTTGTTTTGTTTTGTTTTTTGTTTTTGTTTATTTTTCTTTAATTTGCATATTTATTTATTCATTCACATTTGTTTATTTTTATTTATTCATTTTTTTTAATTTGGTTTTTGTTGTTTTGTTCTTTGATAGATCTTCTAAGCGTATTCTTATTTTAGGCATTGCAATAAACAACAGGATATTAACATATAAACATTTTATTATCCCCGTCATTAGATAGTCACGGATCGGAGCGCCACATGCTACCTTTACAGTGTTTAATATCCATAAAATCAGTCATGATGATTCTTTTGTCAAACACTAGTCTATAATCTTTACTTAGATAATAGTCTCTTCTGGTCTCTAATAATTTTAAAATCATCGGTAACGGTCTTCACATCGTCTCTTTTATTAGTGACCATATGTTTTATGGTATCAAAGTTGATGATCAGCGAGTTCATGTAGTTAAGGCTGATTCCTCGCACTTTAGATATGGTGGTATTCATGTTTTTATCGGGTCTGACTAACTTGTACGCGTAGTTTTTGGGTCCTCCAGTCACAAACTCTGTAATTGTGTTATCAGGTACTTCATCCGTGAGATCTCCTAAGTAGTCTCCTAAATCGGGTTTCCACTCTCCAGGTTGAGATGCATAAACAATAGAATCGGTATCGGCGTATATGGCTCGCCTGTCCAATTCCTCCAAATAACTATACAATTTTAAACGGGCTTGAGCGGTTGTATAAGCAGCAATGACGACATTAGTACGCCATAGCCAGAAATCAGCATCGGTTTGCTCATTTGCATATTGTAATAGGTGGATCAAGTTCGGGTATCGACAATCCCATTGAACTGATAGGCAAAATAACGAAAAACATCATTATTTTCTTAATACGGGGCTGTACATCAAGTGCGGGGACACATTTTGACAGAAAATTCAATAATAAATCACACGAGTCATATCAGATTGTCCTCGGAGATAATTTCGAGGTTCCTCAGCCCTTTGAAAATTTGAAGCGTGAGACCTTTAACATTTCATATTAAATATTTTGGGAAAATGGCTGAAAATGTCAAAATCCCCCACTTCGTTGCCACAATTTACCTACAAAGTCATTACAAAAACAAGTTGCGGGGGCAGAAATTAAAACTTCGAATCTCAAAAAAAATGCCACAACAAACCTTTTTCATGTAGTTTTTAAACTCGAGGTTCCCACGGAAGGTAAATATGCATCGATTTCAAAACGTATCAAGTCATCAAACTTGATTTTTCTCTGAAAATTCACGACTGGCGTTTTGTTTTGACATTGAAAACGTCATACGGAAATGTTATAGTGAGTCTAAAAAAGAAATCGGTAACGGATAAACCAAAAAACCCGTGTTTTACAGCAACGTAAGCAGTTTGACGACTTCTGCGTTTTCGAGGAATCCATCTTGTCACGTGGTTATTTTCTAATGAATATTCATAAGAAAAACCGACCTTCATTTCTGGATATGCCCAGAGTCTTCCACAAACTCTTCTTTATACTGGTATCTAAATTCCACCATCTCATCATTGCATGACGGGATAAACACTCATGACGATAATTTGGTCACTGGTAAACATATCGAAATATTCCATAGGTTCACATATATATTTGATTTGGGGTAAGTTGCCTCTTTGTCCGAGTTTTCCCCAAAAGCTATTTAACATGAGTTTAGCTAATGATCTCAATCCAGGATTTTTCTTGACGTTGTTATAGTCCAGGCGACCGTTTTACTAAGATATCGTAAGTCGTAAGTCGTAAGACAAATATTCTAAAACTTACGACAAAACTTACGACCGTTTTATCAAAGGTGTCGTATCTTTGGTCGTAGGTCGTAAGTCGTAAGTCAATGTCGTAAGTCGTAAGTCTGCCACTGCATGATTTCAGAAACTTGAAATAAAAGAACTGTGTGGCATTTATGCTAATTCATGGTATGTCTGCTTATAACAGCAATAAAAAAATGTTTCAGAATAAAACAAAGGGAGGTTTACTTTAAAATAGTTTAGAAGTGAGGTGTGTTTAGGCTCATAATTTTCCGTTTGTCACTATGATTGCGATTTTAGTAATAAAAACTTATATAAAAGTGCCAAAATGATCAGTTTTCAAAAGAAATCTTGTTTTGAAGTTTACGCTTTCACATATGACGTGTCAGTTAAGATATGACGTCAGTAAAGTTGTGGTTGTGACGTTTTAACGTCACTCACATTATGATGTACAGCAGGTTCTCGCTAAATGATAAAAAACGTCTGGACG
>MJUU01005839.1:382-31487 GCA_002080025.1 Modiolus philippinarum | reverse complement strand
ACTTGGTCGATTCCACATTTAGTTAACGGTACGCCAGCTGATTCATGTAGTTCAACTGCTAATTCCTTCTGAATATATTTACTTTTGCGAATAGAATTCCACTGGGGATGTCCATCAATGTTGGCCATGGCTGTAACAAGTGCTCGTGTCAGGCAGAGATCATCATCGTTTCTTATCTGAATAATACAACGTTTATCGTTCAAAAACCGTTCGGTGTCCACGTAATCACACTGTTTTCCGACTCTACCATTTGGTAATTCCACGTGGGTTATATTAAGATTAACGCTTTGGTCAAAAGTAAATTGTTCATTTGACTGTAATACCTTCTCCATTTCTGACAACAGGGGCTCTCCTGTAATTTGTCCAACTTTCATGAAGGGTAATCGTATAGGAAAATCCAGGTCTGGGCATTCGAGTGTCACTTGTACTAAATCTTCGTCCTTCATCTCACTAGTTAATTCTGATACAATGGAGTCGAACAATGTCTGTAGTGTTTTTAGAATTTCTGGAATGCTGTTGACATGTACATTTTTGAACGTGACATGGTATTCATTGGATTCTGTATTAAAACGAGGCATTCTGGTACCTTTACCTTTTTCAATGATGTAATATTGATTGGGTTGACTAAGATAAATAGGTTGACGAGGTAATCCAGCTCCTGTCTGGTGTTTTTCATTCTGGTGTTCATACAGACTATCTTGGTTCCTATATAATAACCCACACTCATTACAGGGGAAGTAACTGTCATCAGTATGTTTCTTTTCATGACGGTCTCGATTGTCTTTTCTGGTAAAATGCTTCAGGCATACACCACATGTAAACATACTATGTTGCTTGAATTGTCTGTAATGTTGTAGCAACTGACTCTTCTTTACATACGATAGTTGACAATAGTCACAGGTATACATCTGTAACGACAAAATAATATTATTTAGTTATAATAATTAGTTATGAATATTATAATTAGTATATGAATTAGTAATGGATAATTACTTACCATTCATTTGAGGTTTCTTTCGAATCACGCTTTGGTTCTTTAACTGGCTATTCACAGATCTGTAAAGACAAAAGGACATCACTTAGTTATGATATTTACTTATAATATCTAGTTATGAATATTAATTAGTTATGAATTAGTGATGGGTAATTACTTACCAATTATTTGAGGTCCCTTCGCTTCGGATCACACTTTCGAACTGGTCAGCAGAATGGCAGTCTGGCGACTGAGGAAGCCGGTTGATCGCGCCTTTATATAGTCAAAGTCATTTGTCTCGAAGGCTGTGATTGGTCGGTTCATTTTGTATCGGGTGATTGGATTGGTTGATTTTTCTGCATTCTGATTGGTCAATTCATGGCAAATGGAGGCTTCTGATTGGTTGAATTTTCTGCAATTTGATTGTCCAACATTATGTACAGCTTCAATCCACTTTTTGTTTCAAGATTGTTACAAAAATTAGTAAAGGTATTTAGTGAAACACTAGTATTTACTTAGTAACCATGGCAATTTCTTGGTGTTATGTAAGTAAAAATGGTGATTATTGTACATTACCTTATGGATATTAAACACTGTAAAGATAGCATGTGGCGCTCCGATCCGTGACTATCTAATGACGGAGATAATAAAAAGTTTATATGTTAATATCCTGTTGTTTATTGCAATGCCTAAAAGAAGAATACGCTTAGAAGATCTAACAAAGAACAAAACAACAAAAACCAAATTAAAAAAATGAATAAATAAAAATAAACAAATATGAATGAATAAATAAATAAATATGCAAATAAAAGAAAAATAAACAAAAACAAAAAACAGAACAAACTTTGAAGAAACAAACAAAAAAAAATTAAAGTTGTCATAGCAACTTAGGTTAGGGTTAGAGGTTGGATAAAGGAAGAGTAGCATTGAATTAAAGCACAAGTAATTATAAAAAGGAATACAAAAAGAATTACAAGAAAGGATAGTTAGAGTTAGTCATGAACAAAAGTCAACAAAATCAGGAAACGAATGTATAAGGAACACAACATAATGCATACAAACACTAAATGACTAGGGTTAGGATGGAAACGTAGAACAAGAACAACAAAGTATTTGGAAACACAGAAGTTAGTGTATGGTTCAGAGAACACGACATATAAAACACAATGATAGGGGTTAGATTATGGTCATGTTCAGTGCTAACATAAAGGATTAGGGTAATATGATAAAAAGAATGATAAGACTATAGGTCAAAATAAAAGTTAAAGTTAGCGTTAAGGACCAGATCAAAGATAAGACCGATGAAAGCATCTTACACAGGGCAGTACGATAGCTTCACAAATGAAGGCATCTTAAACAGAAGAAGGGTGGAGCCAAAGGCGAGACATACAGGACGAGGTCAAAAGGTCAATGACACACTAAAGTACATTAGCACCTCGTCAAAAAAGACTTCCACAGCAGATCGACAATTGGTCGAAAAGTCCCTCCCAATCGGAGGGAAAAATCGAAGACCTTTAACATTGGGCCTATGGGCCTATACTAGCGCTATATACTACTAATGAATATAAATTTAGACAATTTACGTTTTTTTTGTAGTCTGGGGATGCAAAAATTCACCCCTCCCTTGCTAAAGAAAGAAAGAAAAGAAAATGGCTTCAGATAAACAGTTCTCATTTTGATTTTACGTAAAAAAATATTTAACAAATGGATATATTTTCACCATTTTTACTTTCTGACTTAGAGTTGTAAAATGTTAACAGATATCTACTAATTTCCAATGCTATAATAGAATAAAAAAGAAAACAGGAAACACCTACAATGGCCGAAAAACATAGCCACATGCCACAAAGTAAATTGGAATTGCACAAGAAAAAAAAACCACATCAAAAATACAAAAGACAAACGTAAACAACGATAGGAACTCGGGACAGCCGGACTTGGTACCGGCACTAGCAAAAGCCAGCGGTAGGGTTAAACCGGTTTATGGGTACCCAAACCTCCCCTTTCTCTGTCCCGTTTCCCTATAGTATAATAAACATAAAAATAAAACCAATACAGGTAGACTACTAACTCCATGACCACAATATAGAAAAGCAAAATGGGGGAACAAAACGTAATTTTGAAAAATGGGTCAAGGAGTGCTCGCCGCTAAACTGCCGGCTAGCTCAAGGAGTCTAGTCTGCTGGTAAAACACTGCCGCACTACGGAAGAAAAATCAAATTCAAAACTCCCAATGGGTTTGGTAAAGAATCATCATGTATTTCAGTAGACATCGGCAGTATCAGTGGGAGGCCAGTATGTGTGTAAAATCCTCAGGTCACTGGATCCCAAAGCTAATTTAACGGACACGTGTAGAATATCCCCTATTGCGTAAAGAATCTAAGTTACGTCCCAGTTTTTCTGGATTTTTAATCAGTTTCTGGCATTTTTAACAACATTACCGTAAAATCGAGGATGGGAAATGCCCTTAGTAATAAGCTGTTTGCGAGTGACATTATAGTTCATATCTTCGATAAAACTTTTCAAATGCATTTAACAATTTATGAAATCTTTAACATTGCTGCAAAAGTTTTGAAGTGATAGTAAGGTTACGTTCATTGAAGTCGTCAAGAGTAGAACAAACGCGTGCGAATCGTACCAGTTGAGAAATATAAACTCCGTAGGATGGGACTAGAGGAACGTCGCCGTCAAGAAAAGTGACATTAGTATACTGAAATCAAAATCATCCCTTTTATCGTAAATTTTAGTTTTTATTTTACCAGAGTCAACGATGACAGTTAGATCCAGAAAAGGGCAATTTTGAGAATCATTATTAGCTTTATTAAGTTACAGTTGTTGTGGGTAAATGATGCCGACATAATCTAAAAACTGGGGATTGTCAATAGTAAGGATATCGTCAATATACCCGCTGTTATCATTGAAAATATAAATAAGTTGATCACTGTTTTGTATGGTCCCATTTTGTAATTTTTTCATGAAGTCACGTTCGTAACAGAAAAGAAAAAGTTCTGCAATAAGAGGTGCACAATTTGTACCCATGGGAATTCCAATGACCTGTTGATAAACAATGTTGCCAAAACGAACAAAAATGTTGTCAAGCAAAAGATTAAGTGCTTTAATCGTATCATCACGCGTCCAGGAGGAATGATTGTTGTAAGTAATATTAGAAAAGAATCCTTGCTTTTTGTTGCAACAAATAAACTGCAGTCCAGAAAATTTAAAAGACCATTTAATCAATTGTCCCAATTTAGATTAAATCAGATTATGTGGAAGCGTTGTATAAAGTGTAGACAAATCATAATAATTTGTCGATAGATGAAACTGTTTTTTTTTATTGATTGCAATTTGTCTTAAACTTCAATAGAGTTTTTTACACCCCAAAAGTAATTGACACCAGAGTTTTGATAAGTTTTTTCACAATGTTTTATAATTACCTCCTTTATACAAGAAAATGCACTGGTTAAATGGATGGACAAGTTAGTAGTAGAACAAATACCCGATGCTGAAATAAAACGATGCTTGTACGGGTTTTTGTGAAGCTTAGGAATCCAGTACATTGTAGGCAAGGTGTTATCTTTAGGTGGAACTTTGAGTATTTCTGTATCCTTGTAATGTTGTTCGGTGAGAGTTTGTTCATCACAATTGGTGCGTTTGAAGGTATTAGACTTGTCCAATTCGTTTTGTTGGACATCGATATAGTGTTTCTTTCAAATGATTTAAACGTTGTTAGAAGCTTTGTCAACTGGTACAAACACATGTTTTTGCCAAGATCTCTTAATTTTATTAACAGATAGCTTAGGATGTGGCTCAGCATAATTATCTTTATAAAAATAAATTCTGTTGCTGACTTTGGTAATAATTTTATCTTTGAACAAATTCAGTGCGTGTTTGTCTGCACTTTCCCGTTTGCACCATTTTATACAGTACTTAGTGACTGCGTCTTTAATGATTTCAAAACAAGCTTGCCAGTTAAATTTTGGAAGGTGGGCGATATATTTAGGCCCTTTTCTAAAGAATAGCTTTGGAGTGGACTAAGGCCCCTAATAACATCATTCTTATTTGTAAAAATCATTACCTCGATTGTTTAAAGAAATAACCAAGCATTGGCAATACACAGGGCAATCCAACCTACATAGCTACTACTCTGTCTAAGGAGAAGATATTGCAGAACCATAGATCTGTTTTGCTTTCCTTTGGGATTTCAACCAAAGATTAAGACACTGATCTCCCCTTCTTGTACTGGGTACCAAAATTACACAAATGCCCATACAAACAACGGTACACCGCTGGATCTGCTAAATGTTCTACAAAACCTATTTTTAAGCAATTGACATCCATCTTGACAGCCGTCAAAGAGGGGAATCAAAAATATTGTGATACTAGCTTTTCAAGAAGTGGCGTAAATGAAATGTTGATATTAAAAAACTCTAAGGTTCTGCTCGACATCACACTGTAACAGTATTTTGATTACTCAACACTTTATACTACCATTCCTCATGAACAACTGAAATCACGGCTGAAAGATTTAAATCATAGATGTTTCTCCCGTAAGAACGGCGAACGAAGATACAATTTCATTGTTATAGGCAGAGAACAAGCATACTTTGTGAAATACGACTCAGAATCACAGAAAAAAATATACAGAGGAAGAAGTGATTAATATGTTTGAGTTTCTCATCGACAATGTATCCAGTTTGGAGGACTTGTTTTTCAACAGACTATCGGAATTTCAATGGGCACAAACTGTGCACCTCTTTTAGCCGATCTGTTTCTCCACTCATATGAAGCTAAATTCATCGAAGGGCTTCTTCAAACTAAAGATAAAAAAACTGACTCAGTCCTTTAATTTCAGCTTCCGTTATATAGATGAAATTTTATCACTAAAGAACCCTCGCTTTGGTGATTTTCTTCATCTTATATATCCAAAAGCTCGAAATTGAGGATACTACAGATACTGCCACACCAGCCTCGTTCCTTGACCTCCATCTTGAAATTGACAAAACAGGTACACTGCAAACTAGGCTATATGACAAACGCGATGACTTCACGTTTCCAATAGTCAACTTCCCTTTTCTTGTAGCAACTTTCAAAAGGCACCGGCATATAGAGTTTACATCCCCCAACTCATACGCTACTCCTGGGCATATGGTCGATACAGTGACTACCTTGATAGAGTTCGGTTGCTTACAAATAGGCTACTTAAGCAAGGGTATGTTGCCCATAACTTGAGGACATCACTACAGAAGTTTTACGGTCGACATCACGATCTTATAGACCGCTATGGGATATTTTTTTCTCAGATGACAACAGATCTTTCTCCTTGCCACTAAAGTTTGTTAGTCAACTTCCCTTTTCTTTGTAGCAATATTCCAAAAGCACCAGCATATGGAGTTTACATCTCAAAAATTATTCGCTACTCAAGGTCTTATGGTCGTCACAGTGACTTCCTTGAAAGAGCCAAGTTGCTTACAAATAGATTACTTAAGCAAGGGTACGATACCAAAAACTTAAAGTCATCATTACAGAAGTTTAACGACCGACATCGGGATCTTGTGGATCCCAGATGACAACAGATCTCTCCCTCTAAAAGTTAAGTTTGTTTTTTCCTCCATCAGATTTGACTTTACTACCGGAGTTGACATGTTCAACACGGCGGGTGTCTTATAAAAGGCAGGAGATACTTACTCTACCGGTACACCTGATCTCACCCATGGTTTTTATTGGGTCCATGTTGTTCATCTGTATGTGTGTCTTCATTTTTCTTTTTTGTCCCGTACTCAAGTGGTGTCCTTGTTTCTTAGTGTTTCCGATGTTGCCTTTGTCCATGGATTGTTCATTCTTTTGACTGACGGTTCGGTTCTCACTTACTTTACTCTCAGCGGACCGAATTAACTGACTGAGTTTCGGGGGCCTACCCATTAACGGACTGCGTTTTCAATAATTCTTGATTATTTTCATAAATATAAATCGGTGATTTGTGTTGTTAAGGCAGTGTATGCTACTAACTCAAATCTTTCAGCGGATAATGAATGAAGTGTGCTTTTTCTTGTATTAAACTTCAAAAATACTTAAAACTAAAGCAAAGGTCAAAATATAGTCGTGAGTAATACGCCTTTCCAAAATGCGTTTATATTCAACAGTGTTGACGAAAAATGTTTTTACAACAATATTCATACATCATTCACCACTTGTAGACACAAAAATTATTTTCCTATAAATTGCATGCATGATAAAAAAGCAACTTTCTGTTGATATTACGATATATACTGATTAACTGACTGTAACCCTCTCCAATCAACGGACTAATCGTCGTTGTAACCGCATGTTAAACAATATCAACGGACAATTGACCCGAATAGCCGAATGACTGGTGTGAAGATGAAACTTAGGTTTGAAAATATAAGAATTTTGCATGTTGTATTGTAAAAGTGGACATATTCTGTCTATGCCCTTCAGGTTATATTCGTGTTAACATGTTTATTTTGAAGAAGGGGCATCGAAAGACTGAAAAAGATTCGGTCTGATTTGGAATTTTGCACAGAAAACGATTCCAGTCTAAGAAGTTCTATCCTAATTACACAACCTCTATGTGTAAATTTGTCTCATTTGGAGCACTTTTAAATTTCCCATCTTTCTTCCTGTTCCAAAGAAACGGTTTTTTTGTTGAAAATTTTAGACTAGAAAGTAGCTACAAGCATTCAGTAAAATTTCATTAAATTTTTAGCTTTTGAAAATTTCCGCTTTTTTGTTTCTGTGACAAAGATCGCCATTTTGGCAATTAATACACCATAGTTGAGTTTAATACTTGCAAGACAACCTTCCTATAAAATTTCATCCGATTCTAAGCATTTTGGATTTTCTCTCTCCTTTTCCCTTTAGTTCCAAAGGGCGCCATTTTGATAATCCAGACAAAAAGAATCTTCCTTGTATATGTATCTGCAATGCCCCTCTGAACACTTGATTTTATGTGCAACTTTATATCATTAGCGGTTGCCATGCAACCCTTAACGATATAAAAAAAAATATATCATTAGCGGTTGCGGTGTTCTTTTTTCCGGTTTTTCATCAGATTTTTGTTGTATCATTTAGCGGCGATGCGTCATTAGCGGTTTTGTATCATTAGCAGGCGATATGGGAGATCCTTAATGATATAAATTATATCATTAAGCGTTGCGCCCGCAACGCTTAATGATATTGATATCATTTGGTGGCGTTGTATCATTAACGGTTGCTACATACGATTTGATTATTTGTTTTTAGAGAGCAATATAAAAGATTAAAAGAAAAGCATATGATAAACTGTTTCATTTTTCTGCTAAACATTGCATCCAGTTTAATTATTTGCAGAGTTTTTAATATTATCAGCCGGTAAAACATCAATTTTTAGAACAATTACTAATCTAAATATGTTTTGAACAATGATCAATTTAAATTTGTGCGTTATAACAATTTGAATGTCGTTGAGTTTTCGGCAAATTGTATCACATCAAATTATATCCAATAATATCTAAATCATCGTACATTTACTCATATTTTTTTCTATATTAGAGAGATACAAAAGCCGTTCAATAGGTAGTTTTCATAGTTCAGCAAACAAGATAAAAAGAAAACCATTATCATTATATATTTTACGAAAGGGTATGGAGTAAATGAACATGAGACCATGACACATGTGTTAACTCCAACTGCAATAAGTGAATGAGCTGTATGGCCATTTTGGAAATTTATTCATCATCAGAAGCACTAGAACCCAAATGAAGGAAATTCATAATTTCAAAAAATGTTTTAAATGCATAAACCAAACGAAAATGGAATAATCAGTAATATCAAAGATAGCTGAGGGCAAAACTACGATGGAGGGAGTTAATCCTTCGGTTTTAGAATTTACATAAATTTAGATGATAGTAATTGAACTAAGTGTACACATGAGATATTATCTCATGTACGAGTACACCATATCTAAGAAAAATAAAGAGCATACATTTCTACCACGGGGAATTGTTATACCAACTCCACACTGCAATAAAAGACAAACTCCTGTATTAAATATTTTACGAAAGGATATGGAGTAAATGAACATGAGACCATAACACATATGCAATAATTGAATGAGCTGTATGGCCATTTTGGAAATTTATTCCTCATCAGCAACACTTATTATGTCAATAAGCCGAGTGTCGTTGGAACTTCGTGTACTTAACTCCCGCGACGAGTTAATATTTTATCTGTCAAAACCATCACTGCCTGTTATCTAATCTTAGTTGATTTTGATTATCAATAAAGGATTTGAAATTGAATTGCATGCCGGATAGTATAATCCTATGGCGTGATATTACATATATCTCACTTGAATTCATTTTTTTTACCTTTAAAGTAATTGTTTAATTGATTCCTTTCTTCCTGACAGTATTTATTCTTTTCTTCCTACAAAACTCCTGTAATATTTTGTGTATTTAATATATTTATGTATTTAGGTACTTAATCGACCATTTAAATGAGCTGAGTGCTTTCGGTGCAATCATAGTGCGTAAGTGCCTTTCATATTCCAGTTTTTGTGAGTCGAATAGTAACTGTGTTGCTTTAAAATTTGATAATTACATACAGTATAAACAACATAGCCCTGGATTGGGACTTTCCCATCAAGCACTTTGCTTCTCATTATCATCACTCGTATACGATCCGACAACACGAGTTGACTAAAAAGACGTAACCAAAAACTTTATGTAACATTGTTATGCAATCCAAATATGAACAGTAATATGAACTGTGTTCAGAAGGAGAGGTATGAAATCGTGTATAGCCATAGATCAGATGTTTGGTTGATAACCGGAACTGTATTATTGTATCTAAATACAGAGACCGAAGTGGGTTTATTGTGTCTGAATACAGAAACCGAAGTGTGGATAAATGAATTATCGAAAAGGCCTATTCATGTCTATTAAGAAATTAAGCGCGCCTTTAACGTAGATATATATTCAAGATCAGCATTCTTTTCATGTATTAACTATTTATCGCATATGGATTTGGATTAGACCGAGAGATACCAAAGTGAGAGACAATACTATTAACGAGCATTTAGATAATTTGCGTGCTTCTGCAAATATAGTGCGTAAATTCCATTCAAATTCCAGTTTTTGTGAGTCGAATAGTAACGATGTTGCCAAAAAAAAAAAAAAATGATAATAACATACATTATCATATACCTAGTTAAAATATTATTTAAAATTTACCCCAAGATAGAACCAGATTATTTCAACAAAAATGGACGAAGCGGGCTGATATGACATCGTTATCAACTGTATCCGGTAATAATCGCATGCCTTTCCGTCACAACTCGGAAGCTTTATCACACGCAAGTTCGGGGATTTCCATAAAAACACGATATCGTCATATCAATTAAAGTATAATAACAAAATACGAATACTGCATCATATAAGTATGAGTATATTTTTTAGCTGAAAATTTCTTTTATAGTTGAAGTATATGATAAAAATATCATTACATGTCATTTTTCATATCACACCTTTCATCAACCCGTGGTCAAAATCACCCCTCGAGCCTGGCGGCTCTCGGGCTGATAAAGGGTTTGATATAAAGCCATGTAATAATCTATAATTATCTTGTACTTAGTTTAAATATGATTAAAATTTTACCCTCGATAAAACCAGAATTGAGGAAGCGGGCTGATATGACATCGTTATCAACTGCTTCTGGTATTTATCGCATGCCTTTCCGTCACTGCTCGGAAGCTTTATCACACGCAAGTTCGTATATTTCCGTAAAAACGATAAATATTGCACACGAAATCGTCATATCAAATAAAGTATAATAACAAAATACTAATACTGAATTTTATCATATGTTTATATAAAATAACACTGAAATTTTACCCCTTGATAATACTGTCGATTTTTAATTTTTTGTCCAACTATCTTCAAATTGTTCACAACCGTGTGATATGATTTTTATTATCAACTGCTTCCGGTTTATATCACATGCTAAATCCGTAACTGTATTATCAGTCATTTTTGCAATAGATTTTACGCTAAACAAAACTGAATTTTTAAAAATTATCTTTTGAAATAAATATTTTACATTTTTGCATATTTGAAACATATCCGAATTGTTTATTTTTATTCATTTTTAAATATGCTTCACAAACAAAATGTTGTCTTTATAAATGCAACGTTTCAAGGTTTGAACTGCAGTTCCTGAAATTCAACTTTTGAGATCGCGTATAAAATAGACCCTTTCACGATAACTGCGTTCCTGTGATTTTGTGAGTGGGTTAACAACAATTCCCGCTAAAATGACGTCGGAGAACAATCAAACAAGACGTCACGTATATTGTGACGTTGCTTTTTACCCACTCAAAGCCTTACGGGCGCATGTGTCAACTTCAGGACCGCAGTTATCGTGAAAGGGTCTATTGGGGATGTATTTCTAGTTTGAAACATACGATAAAAATATCATAACATGCAATTTTTCATATCAGACCCATTATCAGCCCATGGTCAAAATCATCCCTCGAGCCTACCGGCTCTGGGGCTGATATTCTGACCTAGGGCTGATAATGGGTATGATATGAAAAATGGCATGTTGTAATCTATACCTATAAGCATGAAGATTGAATATCTGATTAAAACATCGAATATACAGTTGAAGTATATGATAAAATATCATTACATTTTTCATTTCACACGCTCTCGGGCTGATATTACGACACTGGGCTGATAAAGAGTGTGATTTGAAACATGGCATGTAATAATCTATAATTTTATATATATATATAAATATAAACGGTATTCACGTCCCTGTCTTTGTTAAGAGATCAGTGGACCTTTTGCGTAGTTATATGTTAAAGATCATTGTACATATGTATTAGCTATTTATCGCATATGGATTAGACCAGAGACATAAATATGCATATAAATCACCCCTTTTAAGGCGAGTTTGTGGTTATCGAATCGGTAATCTAATTTATCGATTACATGTAAATACATTAGACAATTTTATATATCAGTCTTTGGGGGAGGGGCGTAGAGCCAGAATAACTATTTAGAAAAAAAATGCAGATCAGAAGATTTATTTTCAAACATTTTTTAAAGGGACAATATCATGGACTGTAGATAGAAACTGGAAGCCAGAATTTTTATCTGTTTTCAGGGAAGGTGCGGTTTTCACTGCATATAAACAAACAAACAAACAAAAATGCAAGCCCCCGCCTCAATCAAATGATCACTCCAAGCACATGTATTAAACATATCAATCTGAACACCTAAACGAAAATCGCCCATTTCGATTATTTTCACTTAATTTCAGAATAGCATATGTTTTTTTATTCACTATTAGTAAATTGTACTTTCTGTTCGCGATGATCGAATTATCTCTCTAATTTTCCGATGAAGCATATAAATTAGTTATTTTCTATGTAGCAGTTCTTTGGATGACTACGAGTTTCAGGGCTTTCGAATTTCAAATTCGAATTTTGGTGGCAAATATAGTGTGAAAATGTTCTTATACTGTCACAACTCTCTAGATTTATCCTTCAAAATGAGATAAATAACTCCTAATTTGCAAACTATTCTTTTATAACATATTTCGTCTTGTTTTGGCGCATTGGGTACGAAGAGGTCTAGAACTTGGCATCAATTTGATAGATAGAGCTCATATAGAATTTCATTAAAATGTAGATTTTATAAATATACTCCTTAAGAGAGACACCTGCCTATCTATAATGTATAAAAAAATGCCAAGTGACCTTTTTAGTATCTGCCCTTGGTGCCCATTGCACTTTAACAACACTTCTACCCCATCCAACATCCGTCAGGTGAGCTCTGCCTGTTGTCTCGGTCACTGGTGAAATATGCTTTGTTTTTGTTTTTATATATAGAATTATCCCAGATTGTTTGTCTTTCTGAATGGGACACGAGGAGAACCAATTCTACAAGTGTACTACGTTCTTTACTTTTGAAACAATATAATATACACATACTTTTTTTGTACATGTTGTAATAGTGTGATCTTTTTTTGCAACCTTTATCTTACTTATAAATGAGCAATAAAATAGACTATTTTATTTATAAATAGTAGAGCATATTGGTTCTGTTGCATTGTCCCTTCGTGCCCCTTGCAGTCTGACATTGATCTGGGTGCATGGTTCTGATACATGTTAAAATATTTACTTTATTAGGTCACCTGGCCAAAGGCCATGTGAGCTTTTGCCATCACTCGGCGTCAGTCGTCCGTCCGTCCGTTTACTTTTATTCAAAGATCTTCTCCTCTGAAACTACTGGGCCAATACTAACAAAACTTGGCCTGAATCATCACCAGGGTATGCTCTTTCAAGTTTGTGATTTTTATGTCAGTAGACCAAACAACATGGCCGCTGTTACTAAAAACTTCTCCTCTGAAACTACTGGGCCAATACTAACCAAACTTGGCCTGAATCATCACCAGGGTATGCTCTTTCAAATTTGTGATTTTTATGTCAGCAGACCAAACAACATGGCCGCTGTTACTAAAAATAGAACATAGGGGTAAATTGCTGTTTTTTGCAAATTACTCAAAAACCATTACAGATATCAAAATTTTGACAGGAGTGAAAATGATCAGCATGATGAGATCTACCTGCCCTGCAATTTTGGAGAATATCCGTTTACCCGTCTTGATCTCCACGCTGGCAGCCATCTTGGATGAGGTACAAACGCAAAAATCACAAACTTTAAAGGGGACCACCCAAGGACTATTGTGACAAAATTTGGTCCCCATTGGCTCAGTGGTTTCAGAGGAGAAGATCTTTGAATGCATTTCCCATAGGGTCCTGTGTTAAAGTGGTCCCCTTTAAAGTTTGTGATTTTTGCGTTTGTACCTCATCCAAGATGGCTGCCAGCGTGGAGCACAGTTTAACATAGGTACCCAATGGGAAATGCATTCAAATGTTTTCTCCTCTGAACCCAATGAGCCAATTGGAACCACACTTGGTTACAATAGTCTTTAGATGTTTTCTTTCAAAGTTTGTGATTTTTATGTCATACCTCATTCAAGATGGCCGTCAGCAGGGAACAGTTTAACATAGGGACCCTATTGGAAATGCATCCAAAGATCTTCTCCTCTGAAACTACCAAGCCAAATTGAACCAAACTTGGTCACAATAGTCCTTGGATGGTCCCCTTTAAAGTTTGTGATTTTTACGTTCTTACCTCATCCAAGATGGCCGCCAGCGTGGAACATAGTTTAACATAGGGACTCTATGGGAAATGCATTCAAATGTCTTCTCCTCTGAACCTACTGAGCCAATTGGAACCAAACTTGGTTACAATTGTCTTTGGGTGATCCCTCCAAATTTGTGATTTTTAGTTTGTACCTCATCCAAGAATGAAAATGTAACATCTGCTGAACTGATTTATAGTATGAATGGGTGGTCTATAAGTGACAATGAATAAAACCAGTGACCAGGTGAGCGATTCAGGCTGATGTGAGCCTCTAGTTGCATAAAGTGTGTATGTATGAACTTATATGTTTAAACTTGTTGTTATTATTGATATTATGTCAAATCATTGTAATATAAAAATGCCTGTATTTTAAAAATGTTTTGCAGTCACACATATATATCATATCAAAATAAGTAAATTAAACCACCACAACACTACGAAGATTACATGATTTTACATTTGAAGTATTTGATGCTCTATACTAGTTAAACGAGGGTAGGCGTTATATTTTTAGTATTTTCAGTTCTCGGCAACACTCAAAATAAACGCTTTGAATGTATTTTTTTAAATAAGCAATATTTCATACATATATATATATATAAATATGAGTGTAATGGTGTATATTTTGATGATAATAAGCTGAATGTTTAGATAAGCATATTCGTATAGCCATCTGTCCATAGTCATTTTATAGCGTAGTAGTTGTTTATTTTTATAGTTTTAACTATTAAGTTGAAGTATTACACTATCAGGTTTTCTCTGTATAGGTTGTTGTTCCTAATAATTGTCAAAATGGTTGATTAATGGGAAATTGGTGCTAAATACAAAAATGCCGATGTTGCATAATAAAATCATCTAACTTGGTGTTAGTTTGGTGCTGAATATAGGTCAGTTATGTAGATATTGATAATTAAAATATTTGGTACATAGTTGGTGCAAGATTGGCGTTAGACAGTATATAAAAGCCTTGATGAAGGGATTGAATCATATATAGCAGTCATGTAGAGTATTCATATAGAGAGTTTTTATGCCCCACCGTAAGGCGATGGGGGTATGAAGTTTAAGCCTTGTTTAAGATATATTTCCAAAGTTACGTTCGGAGTGGACTTAATGTCGGCATGTTTACGATTCATATTTTGACTTATGACAATTTAAAGTTACTACAGATAATTAAGGAAATTTGATTTATTTCTTTTTCGTATATGGAAAATAGTAGAACGTTGTTGACAGGATTTAAACGTTGTTTCAGATGTTTGTGTAACGTGAAGGGGAATCGAGAACATGTGATATGTTGTTCAATAGTGATTTTTTGATTTAAGGAGTGTTATTCCATTAACAGGAAGCTGGATTTTATTGAGGAATTTGCCTTAACCGGAAGTTGCCGTGATGTTTTGATCTAAGGATTTGGTACTCCTTCGATACGTTTTGAATATCTGTTCCCCGAAAGTCTAAGTTTATTGGAATCCTGTGATCATCGTTTTCTTCCTGATGTTTTGATTACCACAATGTTTAAATAGAGTCATTCTGTATTCTGTTTTAACACTGAGATTGTATATGTACTGTTTATTCTTTTTGTTACTTATTGAGAGAATAACATTTGACTTTCAGCATATTTTAGCAAGTGAACTGATGGAGTTGCTAATATAACTTTAATATGTGAAAGTGTTTCTGCGGTATGTTTGCGTTTGATGTGCTGACATTTTCATTTCAATTATTTTGGACTTTAATTATTTGGAATTTGATAGACTTTAATTCTTTTCATTTAAGTAAGTAACGTTTGTTTTGAATGTTAAAGTACATGTAAGTTATAGTTATTGAACAATCAAGTCGCATATGCAAAAATTTCAGTCATAATTAGGAACGATAACTCTTACTCGAAAATCTAGTCGCCGAAGGAATGCAATAAAATGAATTTACAATTTTCATAATTTCTGTTACAATTTTATACTAAGAAACCGTTGCAATTGATATATAATTTAGAAATGAGTTACAATTAAAAAAAAATAAAAAAAATAAAGAAAACGTAAAGTAAAATAAATTATTTAATTTGTGGAGCTGAGTTTTCTGTTGCAAATATTTGAATACCACTCCGAACCTGTCAATTGTACACCTGTATTGTTCCTCCTGTACACGCACCAGGTGACAAAGGTGAGACAACAGGTGTGTACATTACGTAATAGTTACCTTTTTCATCCAGACACAGGGTAATACAACAATTAACACAAAGACATATACAATATACATCCTTGATTAAGAAATGAAGTTTTGACAAATATACAAATAAATTTCATAACAAATTTTGAATTTGTACAGTTTCCGCCGTGACGTCACAAGCTTGAAAAATTACCTTTGGTTGGCAAGAAATCGTAGTCACTGATTAGGGTCATAAAAAAGTCATTTTCAATTAACTAGTGAGAATTTGTTATTTAAGATAAATGGATAATTCTTTTTGATCTCAATTATGGAATGTTTACACTTTTACAGGATATAAAAATTTTCAGCTTTTTAATTTTAATATATATAAAATTAGCGTATTTTGTAAACCATATAATTTTTTCGAAACTTTCACATTTTTAAACTTCACATGAAAAAATATTTGTCTATTTTTATCAAAAAGTAAATCGATAGAAAAAATATGAATATCTCAATGTTTAACATGCATTTTACAGATCCAAAATCGTGCATATAATAAAAAAATTATCAAAGATTGAAAATTCTATCCCAATGCTATACAGTGATAATTCTTCGGCTTTGCCAACCAAAAATGCTAATCTGCATATGTGAATTAGATTTTGTGACGTCACTTATTGGATTCGCGGAAACTCCTATACCATATTCAGATTATTGAAATTGCATCGAGGATATGCATTCAAATGATTGTAAATTATGAAAAAATATATATACAATGAAAAATTCAAAATGGGATGCAGGCTTTTTTAAAGTAAGTTCAAAAGTGTTTTATTTTAATTATTTTTTTGCCTATTTATATATTAATTAATGACAGTCAACAGTCTTTAAAAAGAAATAGTCTATATCAACTTTATTAACTAAAAAATTTTAAAAAATACAATTTTCTTCATCTTGTACCTGTTTGGTCGTCCGCCATTTTGGATAATATTGATGAAAAATTGATGAATTTCAAACTTCTAGGGACGAGACTAGAATAAAAATTAAACTGTTTTAAACATGATATTTTGATATTTTCATATGTCAACTACTTGCAGGAATATGCAAAACGATCAATTTTATGCTGTGAAATGAGAAATAATCACTTTAACCGTGTTGGGGTTGAGGCATTTTATATAGACAAAACAGGAGAATGATAGTAAAAAATACTGATTTTTCAAAAGTCCAGGGACGTAATTTCCCATTAATTTAAACTATCAGGACTAATTCTTATTGTTAAATAAACTATCATAGATGATGAGGGAATATGCAAAATGAGTTTAAATTGTGTAATTTAGAAGATATTGCAGATTTAGTAGAACCTCCCATAGCTTTCTATGTTAAAATTTCAGTGTATCGATGGCCGGAAGTTGCGTCACTAAAATCACGTGATGTCGGCAATTGTTGCATATGGTATATGTTACTTGACCGACCGACGTAGGAGGTCGGGTCAATAGGTCACTCCAGCTGTGCAGGTTAACTAACATATGCCGATTTGATTGGTCAATAAGTGTTTTCACACATGACGTATTTGGCGCGGTTGTATCGTCTGCGACAACAGTTGCGCCAGAGTTGCGGTTCTGGCAAAATGGAGAATCAAATTGTTTTGTTTGAAGAGCCAAATATGGAGGATATTACCTTATCCTAGTTCCTAAACACAATTGAGAGTGAAATTGAGCTTAAAGATATTAACGTGGATGAAGTATTTGATGACTTTGCTGGTATAAACGAAGAGGTCCGGGACCCAGGGCCTTTTGAGGCTGACGTTCAGTTGGGTACATTTTTTCTTGGAGACGTGGACTTTCTTGTGGATAACTATTTAGATTCTTGTGAACCTTGGGATTTTAATACATTGGATACTTCAAACATTCCTGAAGAGGTAGGATGTTTAAACTAGAGATTTAGGCGTATTTGCGTTTAGTTTTCTTTTTTTAATTGATAACACATTAATATTTCGTATTACAACTTGAAATATAGGCTATTATTATATTTGTACTTTTATTTCTATGTATAAAGTAAAGAAACATTCCTGCTCAATAAAACATCATATCGCACAGTTGATCATGATAAATCATCATATTGCACACTTGCTTTGATTGACATTTCCAGGCCACACCTCTTTTACACCCACAATAGATATACCACAACCCTGATGTTTGTCACCAGTGACTTAAGCCATGTCAATCAAATATAATAAAACAATTATGGCACTTCTATACTTGATCAATATGGGGTTTAACGGAGCGCAAAAGATAATATTGAACTCGGGATAAACCCTCGTTCAATATTACTTTATTGCTCCGTTAAACCCCATATTGATCTCGTGGAAGTGCCATAATTGTATAATATTGATACAATTTCCGACTCCTGTGGCATATATATTGTTTGCACGGCGTTAGAAAACAGTTAAACAAAAAACGCCAACCTTGCACTTATTTCTGATGTGTATTGCTTAGTTGTTTTGATTGGTCAATATATTAATAGTTACAAGGTCAAGGGCATTATCTTAGCTAAAATTACCGTCAATTAGATAATTGTTTTCATTGGTCAATTCAGTTTGAGGTCATCATCACCACGATAGAGTACATTGTGTATTAGCTCCGTCCGCGCTTACAACAATCATTAAAGTACATATTAAGTTCAACTTATTTATCACATATTTTGATACGTTATTGTTGGATTTATGTGTATGCTTGCGGTTTTGATTGATCAACATAAATTAGCCCGCCACCTCCGTCCGAGTCTAATTATTTCAGTAAAAAATACAGTGTCATAATTTGTTTTACCCTGTACATGTATATTAAAATGTAAAAATTAAATGTGTTTTCATGTAATTTCAGCCTGAAAGTGGACCCAAGATTGAGACGCCATTTCAAGAGAGCGTACCTGAGACACAAATGCCATCAGACACTTCAAGGTTTACAGATATGTCGGAAACAGAACTGAATTGATCAATTAATACAGGATACCGAGAACAAAAACACACAGAAATCAACAAAATGGGCAGTGAATTTATTTGAGGACTGGAAAAAGGCCAAAATAAGTAGTGGATACAAAATTCCAGAGATTAAAGATTTTAGAGTTCAAGATGTTAATGAATTATTGGCAAAATTTGTAGTGTAGAAATAAGGAAAAAAGATGGAACGCCGTATCCGCCAAAGACAATCTATTTGATCGTTTGTGGTATTCTGCGGGAAATGCGTAGACAAGGTGTTAATAATCTGAATTTTTTGAATGATTCTGATGACAGATTTTTGAGATTTAGACAGGTTTTGGGTGCACAGATGAAGAGGTTAACATCTCAAGGCTATGGAATAAATGTTAAACAGGCTGACCCTCTATCAAGTTTCTTTGGGAAAAGGATGTATTTGGCAAACATTCCTCTGAAAGTTTACTACACACAGTTTTTTTCTACAACTGTAAATTTTTTGGCTTACGAGGACGCGATGAACACCGTCAACTCCAAGTTGCTCAAATTCAGTTAGGAGAAGATGATAATGGGAAATATGTCGAGTTTAGGGGAAAGGACAACAAGACTTATAACGGTGGGTTGCACCATCGCTATATTGCCCCAAAACGTATTAAACATCATGTAAGCCAAGATTCTAAAATACTGGACTGTTACAAAGAATATCTGAAAGCAATTTCTGAATTAGTGCTCCATTCTACCGCAGGCCAGTTGCATTAAGTAATGATGGAACAATTAAATTTGATCATGTTCTAGGGGCGAATAGATTGGGATCATTGATGAAAACTATTTGTCAAAAGGGAGAATTAAAGGGAAATTTCACAAATCACTCCGGGAAAAGGACACTTGCGACCAGATTATTTCAGTCCGGAGTAAGTGAACAGATGATAATGGAGAGAACAGGACACAGGAGTGAAAAAGCAGTGCGTGCATAAAAAAGACCTGCTGAGTCGATGCTTATCGATGTTTCTAATATACTTAATCCAAACAGAAGTGAAATTAAGCGTGAATTCTCTTCAAGTACAACAGATAAGGAAAATATGTCCGAAAATGGTATTGTTGAAACACAGAGAAAGTTAACAAAGCGTGAGGGCTCTGCAACCGCTACAAATTCCGACAACTGTCTGACAGAGAATTCCAAAGTAAGGGAACCAAAACTGAATGTTAACGAAGTCTCCAATTTGCCATTTAACAGTTCATTTCAAAATTGTGTTCTCAACTTTGTGTCCAAGATGTAATTGTTTTGCTATTTGGTTAGGTAAAAGTTTCATTTTCTATATACTTTATTAAGAATGGAGGAACATTCTTTACCGTTTAATTCTATGATTTCAAAATATACAGCCAAGCTTTGCAATATTCTTGGTGTTTTCACATTTAGTAAGACTGAGACATGAATTAGAACTTTCTTATTTTTAATCATAATAATTATTATCTGGCAGATAATCGATTCAAAGTTGGGGGGTGGGGGGTTAAGTCTGTTTGAGACACGGTGTTTGCATGTTCAATGCTAAAAAATACAATTAAAATGTTTTCTTTACTTTGTTTGCCCTTTATGTAGTATAATTGTGTATTGGCCTAGTTTTGCTTGCTTTGCTACTCCGAAAATTTTGCCATTCATATTTTGATGATAAATAATAATGAGTTTAGTTTAAAAACTTTTCACCAGCAACTAGCTTTTATCCGTAGCCCATCAACACCTGAAGATATAAATACAGTTGTCTCTTTTATTAGACAGTCATTAGAACTGAGGAGAGGAGACCCTTACCTGATATATATCTTCACTGTATTTGTTTTTGTTTCATATATGTTTGTATTGCCATAACCCAAATGGGTTCTTTGTCTGCAATTTTCAATAAATAAATAAAACATATCAAGTAGCATTTAATTGATTTGAAATTTTTTATTTATTTATTTAGTTACATGATATCTCTTACAAATTTATGATTGACAAGTTTTTTGAGTAGCAATGGGATCAATACATGCCAAGTGCAGATGAACTCTGACCTGTGCAGTATAACTGAAGTAGTTATAGCACACTTTGGCTGTGCATTAACTACCTTATACCCACAGCAAGATCAAAGGAAAAAGGATCATGTCATGTGTTAATTATGTTTATTTGAATTACCGGAGGGTCACTGTAGAATTGCCACACTTCATTAAGTTCTATTGATGTTGCTTGTCCATTTCCCAATTATGTCTAGATTTATGACTGAGGGCAGCCATACTTGGTGGGGAGGAAATGTTACAATGGACAGGTTAAATTTTGATGATAATAAGTTGAATGTTTAGAAAATCATATTCTTATAGCCATCAGTCCATAATTATTTTATAGCGTAGTAGTCGTTTATCTTTGTTTTTATAGTTTTAACTGTTAAGTTAAAGTATTACAGTATCAGGTTTTTCTGTATAGGTTGTTGTTCCTAATAATTGTCAAAATGATTGATTAATGGGAAATTGGTGCTAACTTGGATTTAGTCAGTTTGGTGCTGAATATAAGTCAGTTCATAATGTAGATATTGATAATTAAAATATTTGGTACATTGGTGTTAGACAGTATATAAAGGTAAACGGACAGAAAGTCACAGGACAAAAAGTCACAACTCATATTTTTGCTTCATGTGTATATAGAACAAAATGGTCACACAATTATATCAACTGACTCATGAAATTGGATATGATATTTATATTATTTTTGAAGTACAGCAACTACATATGGAATTTTATTGCTAAGATTTAGAAATAACATTTGACAGAATTGAAAAACTGTGTTTTTTAAAACATATAAATTTTCTGAGTATACTAATATTTTAATGACAAAAATAATTTCTTTCTTTTAAACTATAACCGGTAATAACACAATGATAGGGTATCATCTCTTGTCAAACCGATGCCAATTAAGCAATAATTAATTAATATCTAAACATAATATATTAATTCAAATTAGAGTGTTTGTTTACCAATTTAACTCTCCAATAACATGAAAAGCCATACATGTAAAATAATTGGCTGTCATGATTATTAATTTTCAAAGATAACACTTACTGCATGTCAGTGCCCAATACAGGAAATGATAGAATAAACATTCCTAGAATTTATGTCTTGCATGAGCAGAATGGCAAGTCAAGATCATGGCCCCATACATGCCACATTTAAAATAAAATTGAAGGAAATGTATTCCCTTTTATTTATTCATTATTCAAAATGTTACTTTTATCCTAATATATTGTTCAAAAGACAAAATTTATAAATTAGGACTTTTTGTCCTAAATGTTTTTAATTTAAACTGACTTTTTGTCCTGTGACTTTTTGTCTGTGACTTTTTGTCCTGTGACTTTCTGTCCTACATTCTATATAAAAGCCTTGATGAAGGGATTGAATCATATATAGCAGTCATGTAGTCTAAGAGTATTCATGTAGAGCATTTTTATGCCCCGCCGTAAGGCGATCGGGTATAAGGTTTTAAGGCTTGATGCGTGAACCGCATTAGCGGTTCACGCCTTTAACATTGGACATTTAATAATTGCAAGCATGGGCCATTCGGAATACTTCCGGTACTTGGAATACCTCTATATTCTGGATTAAAGGTATCGTCTCAAACTTGGCATTTTACACTTAATCCATAAGGGACTGTCTCAAACTGGACATGTTACACTAATTGAGATCAATTACCCGACAATCTGACCTCTAAATTTAATGTTTCGACTGGAGTAAAATTCTCTCATCCCATCAGTAATTAATTAGGCCTATAGCCAAGTTAACAATAATTATTCATATACAAAGTTTAAATCATAACTATTATTATACTTTATCGACGATGGCCCAAGAATTTGAATAACTATTTTAAGTTTTTGGCTGTAAATTAGCCACAGCTTTTATTATTTTGAGATGTACATTTCTATATGTAAAACAAGATTGATTAATATTGAATTAATATTAAATTTACTTTCTGCCTAAATTATGTCACCATATATCAGATAAAGATAAGTGTCAGATAACAACAGATTTACCCAGGAAATCAGCGGTAAATGTATGTAATATATTCAGATGATGGTTGCCAGAGATCACTTTATGGCACACCATAGATGTAAATGTTTTGTTCACTTAGATGTAATATATTCAGATGATGGTCGCCGAAAAACACTATTTGGCAAACCATAGATGTACATGTATGTAAAATTGAAAGAAATTGACTAGTGCAAATAACCCTGGAAATCAGCGGTTAATACATTTCTATACTTTAAGTCGACTAATTGCGCAGGTAAGTATACAGCGGTAATCCATTTCTACACTTAAGTCGAGGCAGTTCTCCAATTTCCATTGAATATCATATTATTCTTGTATTCCATGACAACTTAACCATGCCAGTATATTCAGACATCAATTTCATTAACTAGTTCACATAAATAACTGTTCGGGAAAGTGCACGTAGGCAAAATAACTGTTCGGGAAAGTGTGCGTAGGCAACATAACTAATTTGAATAAGGCGCGCTTTAGCACGTCGAACAAATAACTAGTTAATGCCCTTGTCGTCAGCGTAAACGTAAATAAATATGGCTGCCAATCATTCGGCTGCAGTCCTGACAAGGACATTGCGATAATTCCAGATAAAAAACACCATAAGTACTAAAGAGGGGGAGCCGGAGGGGGTCTCATCTCGACTTTTTTTTCTAGATCCCGAAATCCCGAGCTGCAAAGAAACTTAAAGAGTGATGAAATCCCGATTCCCGGTAAATTTATTTCCCGAAATCCCAGGCTTAAATCATGGAAATCCCGAAATCCAGAGCTTAAAAACTTCTAATCCCGACATCCCGAAAAAGGGCCGACTCCCCGCACTAAACATTTGTACAGCAGTATGCTCTTTCTACAGATAAAAAGCCCAGAGTTCGATAGTTAAAGTTTTGAGGTAAAAACTCGCAACGATTTTTTTTCTGTGGACGCCCGTGAAAAGAATCGAAGCACAGGAACTTGCTCTAGGTTTAAAAAAAACACATTTGATACAATGTAACTATCAAATTTCTCTTTTTTGATAGTTGACTAATGGTGATGGAAGCAAATACTAGCTCGCGGTCCAGTATTAAAATCATTCCAAATGGATTAGACATTGATATCATAAAACACCCTTTTTTCAGTTTTTAGTTCAGCATAATAATACAGTTATGTCCTTTAATTGACTTCAGATAATATCCATAATTATTTAATCTCGGAAAGGTTATTTTTCCTCGGTCCTACGGACCTCGGAAAAGTAACCTTTTCTTGATCAAATAATTATGGATATTACCGTCAATTAAAGGCCATAATTGTATAATATTACATAAAGCAGAAAAGATTGACATGTGAAAACTCCAGAGAAGAAACTTAAAAATAATGTTTATAGAAATATATGCAACTGAAATAGATGGACCTGTTTAACTATTTCAATACATTGTTTGTATTATAATAAAATCAGATGGTACAAAGATCAGCCGTGGAAATAGAATTGCTTATATATAAGAATGTTACACAGTTAATATGAAAATTAGCATAGACATATGCAACTGAAATAGATGGACCTGTTTTAACTATTTCAATACATTGTTTGTATTATAATAAAATCAGATGGTACAAAGATCAGCCGTGGGAATAGAATTGCTAATATACAAGAATGTTACACAGTTAATATGAAAATTAGCATAGACATATTTAAATATTAAAATAAAATTAAAAACATAAAGAAGAGATTTGCATCGTAAAATGCGGCTAGAAAATTTCGAAATAAATTGCTTATATCCCAGAATAGATAGAAATATTAATTAAAATGTTTATGCTCTATTAAAAAAAATATTTGTCAGAATATTATGGAGACCTACAGAAATAAAGAATAAAAATAAAATAAAAATAGTGTTTAGAAAGGCAACAAAGTACTGTTTATATAACTTCTGAAATATTCAGTTCTCTTTATTTGTAGGTAAATTAGATAATATTTAGACAATCTTTTATACTGTAAAAAAAATTTATCAAAAAAGGACACAAAGCAATTGTGGAAAACTTTAAATAAATTTAATAATAAAAAAAAAGGAAAATCAAGATGATATTTCTTTACAAACGCTATATGAACACTTTAAGAATTTAAATTTAAATGAAAATGATGATGATTTAGAACCTGAAATTGATTTTGACAATACTGATGATGATGTTGAACAATTCTTAAATAGTCCAATAACAGTAACAGAAATAAAAAATAGTTGTACTTAAATTAAAAAATGGTAAAGCTGCTGGTGATGACGGAATACTGAATGAACACATTAAGATTGATTGATTAGTTAGAGTTTAACGTCCAATGAGCAATATTTCAGCTATATCAGGACGAGAACAAGTTAATCAATTCAAAACAAATTGTAAGTAAAAGAAGAAAGAAATAAAGGTGGAAGGGACAACCGGGGCAACGACTTTTGATTGCCACTGGAAAAGGGGAGAAATGGGTAGGGGCAGGAAATTTAGCCTTCCATACGACACCCAGTGCGTCTGCTCTCTTTAGAGAAATATAGAAGGGGTCTTTATACTGCATGGAGCGTGGCGTTTCTCCACACAGTTTGGCTACAATGGTTCGCGGTCAGGCTTTCCGTATTATGACCTGACTACCCCGCAAAGACAGGGCATTCCCCTATCCACCACCTGGGGACGCGCCCGGCAGCTCTGTAGCCAAAGCCCCTGAAAACCTATTCAGGTGCCGGGAACACATTAAGAATACAATTGATGATCTAATGCCCATATATGTCAAACTATTCACTACAATATTAGATACTGGAATAGTACCTAAGACGTGGTTATCGGGAATTATGGTAACAATTTATAAAAATAAAGGATCGAAATCCGACCCAGAAATGTATCGTGGCATCACATTAAATTCTTGTCTCAGTAAAACTTTTTCAGCTGTACTGAATAATAGGTTAAATAATTATGCAGAACATATAGAATTAATAACAAAATCACAAGCTGGCTTTCGTAAAGGATTTTCAACTGTTGACAATATTTTTGTATTATATTCCCTGATTACAATATACTTGTCACAAGGGAAAAAAATGTATTGTACTTTTGTCGATTTTAAATGTGCGTTTGATACTGTTTTGCGACCAGGTTTATGGCAAAAGTTACAAAAGTCAAATATTAAAGGTTAAATTTTTAATGTAATTTACAATATGTATCAAAATATAAAAACAAGAGTAAAACATGGAACTGAACTATCAGAATATTTTGTATCAAACGTTGGAGTCAAACAAGGGGAAAACTTATCCCCATTTCTATTTTCATTATTTCTAAATGATTTAGAATCTTTTTTTGAAGAAAATGATGTGGATTCACTACTAAACATTACAACTCTTTGTGAAGATCATATACAAATGTATATAAAACTTTTTCTTATTTTGTATGCTGACGACACTGCTTTATTGTCCGAATCTGCTGACGGTCTACAAAAAACTCTAGATTGTTTTGAAAAATATTGCGACTCATGGAAACTTACAGTAAATGTAAATAAAACGAAAGTTGTCATATTTAGTAAAAGGAAAGTTAGACAAACTCATAGGTTTACTTATAAGGGGCAAATTATTGAAATAATTGATTCATATAGCTATTTAGGCATACTTTTCAATTACAATGGGAACTTTTGTACAGCACGTAAGAAATTAACAGAACAAACGCATAATGCTTTATTTGCACTTGATAGAAAAACAAGTAATTTAAGTATACCTGTTGAATTGCAACTAAAACTATTTGATTCTTTAGTAAGCCCTATTCTATTGTATGCATCTGAAGTATGGGGCTATAAAAATAAGGATTCTATTGAAAAAATACACTTAAAATTTTGTAAGAATATACTGAAAGTCAGGTGCTCTACACCAAATTATATTGTATACGGGGAGTTAGGCAGATACCCTATGGAGATTTTAGTTAAGCGCGCAGAGTTGTACTATTTTGGAACAATCTTCTGTGCGAAAATAATAAATTATCCTCTATATTGTACAAGTTAATGTTCAAATTACACAGCCAAAATCCATCAAATTTTAAATGGATATCATATGTTAAATCAATTTTAGATGATACTGGCTTGAGTTTTATTTGGAACGATCAAATACCTATCAATAATATTGTTTTAAAAAACTTGATTTCCTCAAAGTTGAATGATCAATTCATACAAAAATGGTTTTCACAGATGAATAACTCTTCTTGTGGTTTATTTTATTCAGAATATAAAAAGGAATTCGGTTTAGAAAAATATCTAATGAAATTAAATCCATGTGATAGGGTGATGATTGCAAAATTTAGATGCTCAAATATAAAATTTCCTATTGAGACTGGCAGGTGGACTGGGATACCTAAAAATAATAGAATTTGTCATTTCTGTGGAAACGGAATTTGAGATGAATTCCACTATTTATTTATTTGTAATACTCAGGGAATTAAAAAGATTCGAGAAAAGTTTATTCCCCTATACTATATTAGATATCCGACAGAATTAAAACTTATACGTATGCTTATGTATTGTAACGTAGAACTGTACAAAAATCTTGCATCTTTTCTTAAAATTATAGTGAAATATTTATAAACTGCCTGCATGCTTGTTCTGTAATCTGTATTGTGTAAAATACGCATGAATATGTTATCTGTTTATGATGTTGTAATGTGATTGTGATATGTGTATTATGTTATGTCCTCTTGTACACCTATGTGTCTGAGGTTGTATAAATAAACTTGTCTTGTCTTGTCTTGTCTTGACTTGTCTTGTACCCGTAAATGATAAAGGAAAATAATTCACCGCTGAGTAAAAAGTCAGTTTAAAAAGGCGAGCTTGGACCTTGAACAGAGGGGAATTTACCTTGGCTAATCAATCCAAGTGCCTCCACCTTTTTACTGTTTTTTAATATAAACATTGTATGGATACATTGTTTGAATACGTGTAAAATGTTGAAATATTTATTTTAAAAAATGGAATTCTGATTCTCTATATTTTTCAGTTATGGTGTACTTCTGCGTGTGAGAATTTCTCATATGGATATACTATTCATACTTTCAAATTTTGGCATTTATTTTTGTAATTTCGAAATGTAATCCAGACCACCTGTTTTAACTGCCCACATCCGCCAAGTTCAAGGCTGTCATTCGGTTACGCCGATAAAAATGATCGTGAGGGATTTTAACGGCGGTTAAGCATTGAGAAGAGATCGTGAGGGATTTGGTGACACCATCGTGAGGGATGTTTATCGAGAGAAATCTTACAAGGTCACATTTCATTTCAAAATAATTATTTATTAGGGCATTTATTCCCTTAAATATTTATGTCTGTAAAAATGGTTTAACTTAGTTAATAGAAGTGTATCGAAATAAAAGTTTAAAAGTCTACAGTTTTTGCACATTTACAAAAGGCATCATCGTCATCAACATTTTCAAGGACTACAAAATGTAAACAAAGGCATATTTTTGCAAGATTGTAAAGATTTGGTTGATATTTATTCGTATGTTCATACAGTAAGTTATAGTTATTGAACAATCAAGTCGGTATATGTTAGTTAACCTGCACAGCTGGAGTGACCTTACTTGACCCGACCGACGTAGGAGGTCGGGTCAACAGGTCACTCCAGCTGTGCAGGTTAACTAACATATGCCGATTTGATTGGTCAATAATTGTTTTAACACATTACTTAAGCAGCCGCAAAAATATAAATCTTCGCAGTACTTTTTGGCTGGACCATGGCTGAAGCTGGAAGAGTTTCAGGAATTTAGTGACTTTCTCAACCGGATAGAAACTGAATTAATCTTCATAAAGTTATCAATGTTAATGCAACCATGAGGTTGCTGGACATTTATCGTATTCATTTTTCGGGCGACATTGACTTTAATTATTATGGATAATTACTTAATTTAGGATCTCAAAACAGATGCTTTAGATTAATTATACCGTTGGAAAAGGTAGGACAGGTTTTTTTTACTTTCGAATGCAGGTATAAGTGGAAGGGTTGAACTTTTGTACATGTACCCTTTCTCCATCCCGCTTTCCTGCAATGGCCATCAATGGTATACATTTACTCTGAGATAAGTTTCTTTAAGAAATTATCCTCATATTATCAAGACCATTCATTTTTTTTTCGGTCAGGTATTTTCATGAGAAGTACATATTAGCATACCAAATTTTGAAAATATTCTAGTATCTTTTCAGGATCGATATCTAATACCCGGTCAATTTTGTTTTTAAATTTCAGACTTTTACTCACGAGACCCCCCCTTTTCGGAGTTTATCCGCATGTAAGTGGGAAAGAGATTTTTTAGCCCGATTTGGTAAAGTTATTGCTAAAAAATCTTTTCACTGAGAGCGGGGAGGATGGTAAAGTACATATTTTTGCGGCCGGGACATTTTGCATGATTTTAATATCAAATTTAATGTTGGGCAATAATACTGGTTCAAGTTTTTTTCAACATTGGGCTCTAGTCTCCAGCTCCACTCGTAAGGCCTAGGGCTCCATTCATTGGGCCCGGGCTCCACATATATTGGCGCCAGGCTCTCAGAGAGTTGTGGAGACAGTGTTATTTCCCAATTAATGGGAAACGACCATTTGATTCTAGGTGGGAGGTCTGGCAAATTTTGCCGAGCCAGAATATTTATTTCGAAAATTTGCAGATTAGAACAGCGGGGAGGGTGGTAAAGTACATATTTTTGCGGCCGGGACATTTTGCATGATTTTAATATCAAATTTAATGTTGGGCAATAATACTGGTTCAAGTTTTTTCAACATGGGGCTTTAGTCTCCAGCTCCACTCGTAAGGCCTAGGGCTCCATTCATTGGGCCCGGGCTCCACATATATTGGCGCCAGGCTCTCAGAGAGTTGTGGAGACAGTGTTATTTCCCAATTAATGGGAAACGACCATTTGATTCTAGGTGGGAGGTCTGGCAAATGTTGCCGAGCCAGAATATTTATTTCGAAAATTTGCAGATTAGAACACTTTAGGGCAAGAATATTTATTTTATTTTTACCATACTGCAAGGGAATCTGGCAGCCAAAATATTATTTTTTTTTAATTTTCAGAGAGGCGTAGGCCAGAATATTTATTTTCACTTATTATTCAGAATGCCACCTCCTCCCCTCGAATAAAATGGTCGTCTCCTAGCCGTTATGATAATTATGTATTGCTGAAAGTTTCATTATATATCATCCAATCAATCAAATTAAAGTAAAATAAATGTCAATGATTAAAACTTTTTTACTGATCATGCATTTGAAGTACACTCCAGGTACACATGAACTATGACCTGTGCAAGTAGTGAATCGGGTCACTTTGGGCCCATNTAAAGTTCCTCCCAAACTTCCCTCCGAAATTATCGATCGCCTTGATTGGTCAATTATCAGTTTTTGAAAGCTGTTTCTGTTTGTATAACTGAACCCGTTTACTTGTATAGTGATATGGTTGTTTTGACATGACCCTTATATATATATTTGTAGTTGGAATTACGCTTAAAGCACGACCTCTTCCCAAATATCCCTTTCATTTTGTAAAATGTCTTCAGCCCCGTCTTCCAGCGTTTTGAACGTAGATGACTGCAAAGGTAATGTAGCGGTGTGAAAGTGGTGGGACGCTGAAAGATATTTAATCAAATATTAAACTTATAATCCCTAACGTAGCCCTTCGTGACCTTAACTAACCCACCTAATTATACCTAAAACCTAATCCTAACACTCTATGTTTAAGTAACTCATTATTTTCATTTTTGTGTTGTATTACTCCGGAAGCTCTTTAAATGTATTTCCTAAGCTTGG
>MJUU01005838.1:368993-383846 GCA_002080025.1 Modiolus philippinarum | reverse complement strand
ATCGCAACTGCATCACAAGTATTATTCCGACTATGGACTAAATGATTCGTTGACTTGTTTACAAGCATATATTCATACATTATAAACACGCAATAAGTTCTGTGGCGTGCGTGTCACAGGTGACCACCTGAACAAAAAAATCACCTGAACAAATAATTCACCTGTGTCACACGGGCCACCTGGGGTTTTAATTAATGACAATAAACAATTACAATTAACAAGGTAACATGTTACAGAGGATTAAGTTTTGTCAACAACGAAGTGTAAGTGCACAATTTCTAAACCGTGAAAAATATCCGCACGTGTGCACATTTGTTTTTGAAAGGAGTAAAATAAAGGTATGCACGAAATTTCCATTCTTTTGAAAAAGGGTTAGTTTCTTTAACATTTTCTTTTTATTACTAATAGAAACTCGAAATTCGGACAATTAATAGTTTTTTCCCTAACTTGATGTTCATGTTTTGATCGTAAATTGATAGCGTACATTGTAGTTTATTTTTCCTATATGGTATATGGATATCGAGTATTGACCAATCAAATCATATTATATAAGGTACCGGAAGCCTTGTATAAGGTACCGGAAGAAGTCAATATGGCAGCCCCCTGCTTGTTAAAATTTTCATACAAAAACACAAATTATAGAATAACCACTTAAGATCTGAAAACGGGTCACGGCAACAACGTTTTAAAATGCATGTTTGAATAATATATCAAATTTAATTTTTTGAGTGAACTTTCCCTTTAAGTTTTAGTTGATAGTACATATTTTGCATAGCTCTTACGGTTTTTTATCAGTAAGTAATCAAAAGGGTTTATTTATTCCCTATTTTGTTTCTAGCTAATTACTGTGTCTAGCTTCTTTTTGTGTCCATCTAATTATTGTGTCAAGCTCTTTACTGTGTCCACATTCACTTTAAACTACTTTTGTTGAAATTTCAGTGGTCGACATGCTGCGGTCGTATCATGCTGCGCTCGGCGTAGCCCTTTATTTTTTAAGGTCATTGATAACTTGATCTTCGAAATGGGGCCTTCCAAATGTATTTTTATTCCTTTATTTCTTAAAAAAAAGACTTTAGTTTACTTTAGGGATCCCACTACATTCAGGTTAATTGTGGTATTTATCTTGGTTTGTTTAGGTAAGGTTTAGGGTTAAGGTTATGGAAAAAGTGGTAGGGTATGTGTTCTAGAGTTAGACTTAGAATACTTGTATATAGGAAGAAGATTAGCTGCAACAGGTACCCTTGATGCCTTGGTGGATGGGCGGGCTAGAGGTCAAAACATTGGTACTCCATGAAAAAAACATGAATTTTGGTCATTTTTCATAATACTTATTGACCTGGAGGACTGCATGACACCCAGAGGCCTAGTTTATTGTGGTCTTTATAAGAGTTACCATATTCCTGCACACTGGCCTCCTTCGTTTATTCCTTGGTAATGTAGGGTCTGGCATTGGGTTAAGCATGGAATATAACCCCACCAAAAATCTGCAAAATTGACGATTTTCGTCTTTGAGCAGCCACAGTTCCGGAAGTAGAAATCAGAAAGCTGTCACACTGTCAAAATTGAGAGAAGACACTTTATTTAAGATGTGTATATCAATATTGTCTCAATTGGGTTTGTAGATTTTGGCTTACAGGTGACAATAGGTAGCCTACCTCACCAAAATATGACATTTTTTAAATCTTCTTCCTTCAAGTGCAGATTTTTCAATCATAAAGCGAACAAAAATCCTCCAAAGCAGCTACATGTATTAGCTAGTTTGAAATTGTAGCCAGTGTTCTAATGTTTCAAATGAACACCAACATGATGACATTTGCATGTATGGAGCGTCATCAGTGACAACAATGCACAGGGAGTCTCAAAAATGACAATAGTTGCGTGTAGCAGTCTAAGGGTTAAGTTAGTTGGATGCATTCACAGATTAACTCCTCAAAAATTACTTCATTCCTACATGTATATTTGAACACACATATTTTGCCTATTTGAAGGTCATGACAAAGAATGGTATTTTTCTTGTCATTCTCTACCTTACATAATATAACAGTACAGCCAGAGACTTACCATGATAAATCACTGTGATAGACGTATCACTCTGTTTAGTGAAATGTACATATCTTATTTCCTGTTTGATCTATATACATGATTTCTTTTGCATTTTGAGTGATGCAGTCTACCACTTCACATTCAAAAGAAATTATGTGGATAGCTAAATCAGGAAAAAAGATATAGTTATTTGAAAATTTGGAGTGATATGTCTATCACAGTGATTTATCATGGTAAGTCTCTGGCTGTACTGTACTTCCGTCCGAAGTCTGGTTTTAAAAGTTTTGTGTTTAGGTCCATTTCTTGAATACTAAGCATGGTAGAGTAATGAAACTTGATCAGTGGATGCATCTAGCATAGGACTAAACGTTTCTGCAACAAATGGGTCACCCTGACCTACATGTTACGCTTGAGCGGCTTTGGTTAAGTTCTGTGTTTAGGTCCATTTCTTGGATACTAAACATGGTAGAGTATTGAAACTTGATTGGTAGATACATCTTAAATAGCATTGTCTCTGGCTGTACTGTAATGTATACCAAGGTTTGATAGTACAAAATGTATATTGCATGCATCATTTACTATAAAAAAAAATTGTTAAGACAAATAATATTGGGGACCAACCATTTAACTTGAAAGGGGGAGCTATGGTTTTTTTCCCCAAAAATATTTTGAAGCTGATTTTATGTGAATAAAAAAATATTTTGGCTGCAACAATGATGAAAAAAATATTTTGAAGGAGACATTCTGCCATAAAAAATAATGCCAATTTTGAAAAAAAATGCTTTTTTCATTCATTCAAGTTAAAAATAAAAATTTTCTCACGAAGAGTGACAAACCATACCCCCTTTCAAGTTAAACGGTCGGTCCTTTAATGCATCATTGTTTAGTCTATATTTAATCTATACCTGTACATGCATATACAAATGTATGATGATCATAACATGTAACTGAAATACTGACATGTAACCAGCAACGATTCTTCAAAATATTGCACCGGGAAAGGATTTTGTAAAAATGATAATCAGTCACTTCTTTTTCACTCTCATGAAATTTGATTATGTTTGATTCTGTTTAAATCAGATAGAACAAAAAGTTGTTGGATCTGTGTGTTTATTCTTCTGTTTTTTTAATGATGTTATAATAAGAATATAGCTCCTTGTGGTAAGACCTGTTAGTTGGTATCCAAATTTGGTCAGTTGACTTTGGCCTTTGTATGTGACCTACAACAAATTTTTCTGGGAAAAAATTGACATTACCGTCATACATCTTCGCTAGCCAAGGGTTACGATCCAGTCCCCCTGTCTCCAAGGGTTATGATCCGGCCCCCTCTCTTGAAGAGAGGGGGACTGGATCGTAATGGTTGGCTAGCGAAGATGACCATCATATTTCACATGTTTCACTTGTATATTCTGTATAGCAATTATTACCTAAAGATAACGGTAAACATTTACAATGGTGGAAAATTACAATTATAAACGGCACTAGAAAAAACACAAATAAAAGACAAGAGACAAATATAAATAACAGTAGGAACTTGGGATAGCTGGATTTGGTACCAGTACTAGCAAAAGGGTTAAAACGGTTTTTGAGTACCCAAACCTCCCCTTTCTATACCCCATTTTCGTATGGAATAAAAAACAAACCATAAAACCCAAAATCCAAGTTCAGATTTATTTAAAATTGAAAAAAAAATTACTTTTAAAAATTTGAAATTTTAAAATACATACGAATGTATTTACTCTTTTTTGTTTTTGTTTTTTGATTTTGTTGAAAATTGGGAAGGGGTAAAAAAGTTATAGGGATAGAATGAAACACAATGTAATGGGTGCTTAAAAGTAAAGTGTTCTGACAAAGTATTTTTGATAGACTAAAATTTTATTTTTTCAGGGATTTAATTTCATTTCTGGTTGGACCCAATTTATTAATTTTCCTGGGTCCTGCTAAAAAAATGTGGGTTCTAGGAGGTTACATAAATTTTACTCAAGACCAAAGATCCATCTTTGACATTTATGATGCAGTAATCATTATAACATATGAGGGAAATCACAAAATTATTTAAAAAAAAGCAAATTGTTTAGAGCATTTTAATCATGGATGAGGAAGTTCAAATAATTCGGGCCCCCGCATTCAGATGCGGGTGCCCTATAGTTTTCACTTTGTCTGTCTGTCCGCCCGTCTGGCTGTTAACAATTGTTTCTGTCACAGATTTCCTGGCTCCTACTGGAGGGAATGATTTGAAATTTGGTCTGAATCTTGGAAATGATAAGTTGTATTGTGTAAGCAATTTTCAAGTTTGTCAAACATCCACTTCCTGTTTGCCGATACTTTGATTTTTTACTATAAATCAAATTTTTAGTCACAGATTTCTTGGCTCCTACTGGAGGCAATGAATTGAAATTTGGTCTGAAGGTTGGAAATGATGAGTTGTATTGTGTAAGTAATTTTCAAGTTGTCAGACATCCACTTCCTGTTTGCCGACGCTTTGATTTTTTACAATAAATCAAATTTTCTGTCACAGATTTCTTGGCTTCTACTGGACGGAATGATTTGAAATTTGGTCTGAAGTTTGGAAATGATGAGTTGTATTGTGTAAGCAATTTTCAAGTTTGTTGGACATCCACTTCCTGTTTGCCAATACTTTGAGTTTTTACTATAAACCAAATTTTCCGTCAAAGATTTCTTGGCTTTCACTTGAGGGAATGATTTGAAATTTGTGCTGAAGCTTGGAAATGATGAGTTGCATTGTGTAAGCAATTTTCAAGTTTGTCGGGTGCCCACTTCCTGTTTGCCGATACTTTGATTTTTTACTATAAATTAAATTTTCCGTCACAGATTTCTTGACTTTTACTTGAGGGAATTATTTGATATTTGGTCTGAAGCTTGGAAATGATGAGTTGTATTGTATACACGGTTTTCAAGTTTGTAAAACGTCCACTTCCTGTTTGCCAATACTTTGACTTTTTACTGTTAACCAAATTTTCATCATTAAATTAATAACTTTTATTGGCTTAAATGATTTTAGCTAAGAAATGATAGGGTTTGGTAAAACTTCAAGAAATCACTATATCCAGCAAATTACTGTATCAACACATTTGTGTGTCAAACAGAAATTGAATCCACATTTTCCTGAAATTGACTTTTGTCCCAAGTTTCAGGATTGAAATTGCGGGGCACTACCGAAAAAGCCAGTTTTCTGTATCTAGTATTCATTCTTGGGAATTTGGCAGATACATGCTTTACATAACTTATAACAATTTCATACATTAATTATGTTTCGTCCCATCAGATGCATATTGCAATAAAATGTGCATCCTGACATTTGTTTTTGTGTACCAGACACATGTTTTACTCATCCTGAAAATCCCTTTTATTTCATATTATATATGAACATAATAGCAGGTGTGACTGGTGGTTTCCTTGAAAAATATTGAACTTGAGGTCAGTTCTTCCATTTTTTTAAGCAAATTGGTGAGATTTACCAAAAAATACAAAGACGAAAAACAACCAATCTAAGGAAAATGCCCCAAAATTGCCCTGAAATATTGTGATTCTAACGCATATTGCCATATATGCGTGCAAGTTGGCAGGCCTGTTTGAAGTGAATAATTTGGAACTACAGTTGACCATGAAATGATAGATATGTTTATTGTTTTTTGACACAAAAGAAAGATTTTATGGTGACTTCAAGATGAAAAACAATGATTGGGTTTACCATGCATGTGTAGAGACTTTGTCTTATGGGCATTTACTTATTTATTTTATACATGTAATAACACTTGTGTCTTTGTGACCTCATGCTCACTTTAACAAAAATAAAAACAAAGAATTTTAATTTGTCATTTGAATGTAATTTTGTTTGTTTCTTTGGATTTCTTTTGAATCAAGATTTTAGGAATTACTAGTATCTCACTGGAAATTGTATAGCATATATTGAAATTCAGTTTACTCTGTCCACAATCATTTTGTGTCAACACTTGTTGAAAAATACAGTACAATGTGTTGCACCATTGTGCCATGATGCACTTTGCTTTGCCAGTTTAAGATATTTTGCTATAATATTGAGAGGATGAGCTAAATATTCTGAACATGATATGTAGTTGTACCTACAATGTAGTTTATTCACTTACAAAATATCTGTTGTAGGTTTATGTCATTAAAGTGACTTGGTCTGATGGCTCAAGACATATTGTTTATAGAAGGTACAGCAGATTCTTTGACTTTCAGGTAAGTTGGTTAGAGGCTACATATAACTGTGTTGAATAACTACATGATCTGGAAAGTTTGAGGCGTATTATATATTAATACAAGATACATGTATACTATTGGACTGTTCTTAGTTTCTTTCAAAGAGAAAAAAAGCCTTGAAATTATCTCTGATTTTTAAAATGTTTCGAGTGACATTATGAAACAAAAATTAAATATAAATATTTAAATGTATCCACAAAAACAATAAATATTAGAAAATAAGATACAACAAATTCAGTTTTCAAGAAAATATAAATGGCATGCTAATATATCTAACACATGAATCCATGGACTTTCGATATTTAAAATTCACATTTTTGCCTTTTGGTTTCACTGTTCAGTACACATAAGTATATGTTATCGGGCTCTTGACAGCTATGTATCGTAAAAAATCAGCCCATGAGCCAAAATATGAAGCACAGGGGTGAGTGAGCGCAGTAAACGAGAACCAAGATTCATATTCTGGTGAGTTGGATGATATTTTACAATACATCAGCTGTCAAAAGACCGATAACTTGTTTATCATCTTTTATTTTGTAATTTAGATTTGTATTTTTTGAAGTGAGGTTTCAAATTCTCCCAAAGTTGCGCGGGAAATTCGACATCCATTTCATTCTCGCCTTTTCAGCAATTTTAAGCCTAAAAAATATGTTTGTAGTTTTTTTTTTTATCATTTTTGTCTCGCCCGCGACGAAAGTCGCGAAAGCGAGACATATGCGTGCAAAGTATGACGACAGCGACGGCGATGGCCTTAACTTTTACTAAATGCAGGATATTTTGAAAACCCTTTGATGTAGGAACATCATATTTGGTCCAGTGGTAGTACTAATCAAGTGCTACCTGACGGACATAACGTTATGTGACCTTGACCTCAATTTCACGGTCTAGTGGCCAAGTTAAGTTTTTCTGCTTAAGTCCATTTCTCAATAACTAGAAGTGGTAGGTTGATAACATTTGGTATGTAGGTTGGTCTTGGGTAGTACATGTCAGTCTGGCAGGTGACTTTTGTCCTTGACCTCAATTTCACGGTCTAGTGGCCACGTTAAGTTTTTCTGCTTAAGTCCATATCTCAATGCCTAAAAGTGGTAGGTTGATAATATTTGGTATTAAGGTTGGTCTTGGGTAGTACATGTCAGTCTGGCAGGTGACTTTTGTCCTTGACCTCAATTTCACGGTCTAGTGAGCATGTTCACTTTTCTGATTAGTTCACTTAGATTTCACATCAATTTAGAGGCCATCAGGGACGGGCGAGACATCTTTTAGGGTCATCACTTGTATTGATAAAGGTTTGGTAACTGGATGAATATTGTGACCGAACCTCTTGAAAAATGTCGATTTTGAAAGTTGCACCATCCTTTGGATGTTACGGTAGTCATTCGTTCCACGTCAAAATGGGAAAGCATCAAAACTCTGCAGGATATATCAACGACCCAGTTTCAACGATTTTTCTGTCGTTTAGTTTATCTATTTGTGTAATCATGACTCTGTTTTGAATACTAAATCGGAAAGAGCAAATGCAATGGAAGTTTATTTTTATCTCTTTTATTTCGTGTGAAAACTTTAATAAAAGTTTTTGCCTTTGAAACGTTGGGAGAATCGCTTGATAAATCCAGGTCAACCTCTGATATATCCGGGTCAACTGGATATGGCTTTTGCGGAAAGGCTCTGCAGGCTGATATAACCATGGGGAAGGATGATAACTAACATTACCATTATCAATGGTAAGGGCACTGTTTTTTTTTTATGCCCCTGCCGCTATGCGGTCGGGGGCATTAAGGTTTACCCTGATCCGTATGTCCGTCCGTACGTACGTCCGTACGTCCATCTTTTTGGTTCCTGGATGATAACTTGAGTATCCTGCATCGGATGAAAACCAAACTTGGTCACATGCTTACTTATCACCCAAGACAGAACCCTATCGATTTCCTGGTTGGTATCCCCAAGGTCAAGGTCACAGTTGCTAAAAATAGATTTATTGACTCCAAAACAAGGACTGACTACCGAGAATGACAGATGCAAGTGATGGCAAGAGAGTCCTGTTTAGTTCTGCCACAATATGTCCTTAATCATAGGTTTTTGACAAAGGATACATGTGATGCATGTATGTAATACCAATGATCTCCGATGTTCGTACAAAATAATGTTTACTGCCATGTAATCTGTTAGTTAATATGTGTAACGGTATAAGTAGACCATATTTTCTATCGTATAAAGTGTACCAATCATGATTACTTGCGAAAACAACTTGAAACCCAAAAACTGATCAAAGTGACTGTTGCCTCAATATTTCATGTGTGTAAACCGACCAAACCTCATCGAGATATGAAAAATGCCATAGTCTGTTGCATAGCAAGCTCATTGTTTAAGACTTTAGATGTAAGCATTTCCAATGTTCATGTAGAAAGTATCAATACCCTTTATATTGTGAATGTAGCATATTTTCTCTATAGTTATAATTATGTGACTGTTGCCCCAAATGTCATTTACCCATCCTCATATAAAATGTCTGCTCTTTAGGAATCTTTATTTACATATGTACAGTTGTCTCGACATTTACTCATTCTCAATATAACATGTTTGCCACCATTTATTGAAACAAATGTTTATAATATATGTGTACTAGATATGTCCAAAACGTCCTTAATATCAGAACCAACCTTCATATTATCATTCAGAGAAGTACTGCCGACGACAACAACTAAGTATTATGTTCATATTTATTTTTAAATACATCATCAAATAACTAATTTGGCCCTTGGGAGTCAGTACTCAGCGAGGGAACTTTTGCTCCAGGCCCTGTCGACGACACTTGGTGAAGTAGACCAAGCCCCGTGGACAGGACGCTCCGCCAGTCGACCAGAACTGCAAGTTCTTAAATGGGGATGGAGCGATGCTCCGAAGGGGATGGAACAAAGTTCCATCTCGCAGCAGGAGGCTACGATAAAGGGTGTCAACTTGACGGTGGAGAAATAAATAAATAAGTGTATTTAATTACTTGGGACATGAGAAATATGACCAGTGGTCAATTTCGGAAGGGATTACGTCATTATACAAAATGCCACTGGTTTGCTGAGTCTGCTCCCATAATCAGTGCAAAGTTGAAGGCTATAGCAGGGGAGGTGGGTGGGTAAATTTTTTCTTTTCCGCTAGTGAGTTATGACTTTCTCTGTCGGCAGCAAATCTCAAACTGATAAATGAGGCTACTGCCCAAGTGAAATCTGAGAAGGGTGATGCGGTGCTTATCTCTTGACCAAACAAGGATTGTTGACTGACACTTCTATGAATATGCAAGATCCCTTGCAGTGTACACAAACCGTTATCTCATCAATAAACAACGTTTATACCCTGTAAAAGCTTCTATTTATTGACTCCAAAACAAGGACTGACTACCGAGAATGACAGATGCAAGTGATGGCAAGAGAGTCCTGTTTAGTTCTGCCACAATATGTCCTTAATCATAGGTTTTTGACAAAGGATACATGTGATGCATGTATGTAATACCAATGATCTCCGATGTTCGTACAAAATAATGTTTACTGCCATGTAATCTGTTAGTTAATATGTGTAACGGTATAAGTAGACCATATTTTCTATCGTATAAAGTGTACCAATCATGATTACTTGCGAAAACAACTTGAAACCCAAAAACTGATCAAAGTGACTGTTGCCTCAATATTTCATGTGTGTAAACCGACCAAACCTCATCGAGATATGAAAAATGCCATAGTCTGTTGCATAGCAAGCTCATTGTTTAAGACTTTAGATGTAAGCATTTCCAATGTTCATGTAGAAAGTATCAATACCCTTTATATTGTGAATGTAGCATATTTTCTCTATAGTTATAATTATGTGACTGTTGCCCCAAATGTCATTTACCCATCCTCATATAAAATGTCTGCTCTTTAGGAATCTTTATTTACTTATGTACAGTTGTCTCGACATTTACTCATTCTCAATATAACATGTTTGCCACCATTAATTGAAACAAATGTTTATAATATATGTGTACTAGATATGTCCAAAACGTCCTTGATATCAGAACCAACCTTCATATTATCATTCAGAGAAGTACTGCCGACGACAACAACTAAGTATTATGTTCATATTTATTTTTAAATACATCATCAAATAACTAATTTGGCCCTTGGGAGTCAGTACTCAGCGAGGGAACTTTTGCTCCAGGCCCTGTCGACGACACTTGGTGAAGTAGACCAAGCCCCGTGGACAGGACGCTCCGCCAGTCGACCAGAACTGCAAGTTCTTAAATGGGGATGGAGGGATGCTCCGAAGGGGATGGAACGAAGTTCCATTTCGCAGCAGGAGGCTACGATAAAGGGTGTCAACTTGACGGTGGAGAAATAAATAAATAAGTGTATTTAAGTACTTGGGACATGAGAAATATGACCAGTGGTCAATTTCGGAAGGGTCCAAAAACTCAGATGCAATGCAGCTGAGTGACCACCAAGGAATTAAATGTGATAAAGGGGGGTTTGAGGATAAGTGCCTTCAACCTAACACTGAAGATGAAAGAATGTCATGAATATATACAATTTTAATCAATCATGTCTATGTAATTATAAGAAATACATAATTAAGTAAATATCATGCTATTTATACAAATACATTAAATATTGTGCATAAGATAGAAATTTAAGAAAGGAACTAATGTAAGTTATTTTATCAAGCAAACAATCCAAGTACACTGGTACTTTTTGTATTTACATTTTGCCTACGAATTTGTGTATATTTAATGGAGGACTTGTCTGTCCTTATGTACCTACAATAACTATCAGAATTCCACCTGCCTAAAGTCTTAATTAAGTGGTCTTCAACTTTAGCTTTACCGGCGCTGGTAGCTGCCCCAATTCGAAAGGAGTGGCCATTGTAAATATCCGAGTCAAAACCACATACATTGAGCAGATATTTCAACTTAGAAATGAAAAAACCTCTTTCTAAAGCTTCCAAGCTATCAGTAATAAACAAAGGGTTATAAGGGCTGAAACATTTCTTGTTTTTCCTGATAGCTAGATAACTAGAAAGAGCCTCGTAAGGACACAATAAAGATCCTAACTTGTGAAGCTGAATGTCTACTCCTTTCCTGAAAGGGTCTGTTTTTGATTGTTTTAAATGCAAGACCACGAAATCTGGATAAAATTTAACATCAGAGATGCACAAGTTACATTCTGAATCAAAACATTCTGATTTATCCACAGTAAATTCTCCACATCGCAAAAAACAATTAAAAGCAACAATAAAAACTGTTTCTAACATACTGTCCAAAAACTTTGAAAAAACACCCTTTTTCAGCTTATCACCCAAGACAGAACCCTATTGATTTCCCGGTTGGTACCCCCAAGGTCAAGGTCGCAGTTGCTAAAAATAGACTAAAATTGCAATAAAATTTTGGTTTCCGGATGATAACTTGAGTATACTACATCGGATCAAAATCAAACTTGGTCACATGCTTACTTATCACCCAAGACGGAACCTTATAGATTTCGAGGTTGGTACCCCCAAGGTCAAGGTCACAGTTGCTAAAATAGACTAAAATTTCAATAAAATTTTGGTTTCCGATTGATAACTTGAGTATACTACATCGGATCAAAACCAAACTTGGTCACATGCTTGCTTATCGCCCAATACAAAAGCCTATTGATTTCCAGGATGGTAGCACGAAGGTCAAGGTCACAGTTGCTAAAAATAGACTAAAATTTCAATAAAATTTTGGTTTCCGATTGATAACTTGAGTATACTACATCTGATCAAAACCAAACTTGGTCACTTGCTTACTTATCACTATAGACATAATCCCATAGATTTTAGTGTTGATACCCCCAAGGTCAAGGTCACAGTTGCTAAAAATAGATTAGTATAACATATAAGACTGTTTCTCAGATTATTTGTTGGAACTACACATTATATCAAAACCAAACCAGTTCCAGTGCCTATTTATCTCAGGAGAATTATCCTTTGTTATAATTATTTGATATATTTATCGTACATAGTTATGCCTTTAATAATTTAAGGGTTTTGATTGCAAGGAGGCGGGGGCATCCGTGTCCCATGGACACATTCTTCCAATTTTTTTTTGTTAGTTTTACAGACTTTTCCCTAATGATGGTGGGTAGGAGGAATGTAAAAAATGAAAAATAAAATTCAAGAAAAATTTAGGTGGGGCAAAAAAAATCGGATTAAAATATGGGAATTTTATTGAAAAAATGGGCCAAATACCTATTTGTAAGGTAGGACAAAAGATAAAATTCAAAAAGCAATTTTTTTTTAATTTTGAGGCTAAATTTCTAAGGTAGAAGGGTTCTTAACCTAAAACTAAAGATAAAAAAACAACAGCTTAATGTAACTTCACAAAGCTTCATCTATACAGTGGGATGTAATACAGGATAAAATAATAGAGTTGTTTGCATTTATTGCAGTAATACACTTTAACCTTGATGGGTCCAAATTGCAATAGCTTGAACTTTTTCCCATTTTGTGGTCTCCTCGTACAAGTTTGAACATAGTTTGCCCTTGATTGGATAGCTAAAACACCCACTAACCATTCGTCCCTTAGGAACTTTATACTGGTATACATACATGTAAAGATATTATATGATGTAGCACCAAAACATTTTGATAACAGATTGAAAATGTAATCAACTATTGGATGACCTATAATACAAATTTTATTAAAGTGGAAAAGTTGCTGTTTAATAATCTTAAGAATTTCAACTCCTACCAGCATGAAAAAATATATAAAAACAACAGGTGCTGCTTTTAGGGATTAGAAAGTTTCTCTTGTCCTTCAATTTATATTTCAGATATTTTTAGCATTTCATTTTGTATTTATGTTTCAGCTATCTCTATTAGAGAAGTTTCCAATAGAGGGAGGAGCTGTTGATCCACAAAAGAGAATTATACCTTTCTTGCCAGGTATACATTTATAACATAATATATTTATGTTTATTGTCCCCAAGGGAACTCAAAGGTTTAGAAATCTCTGGTTTTAGGGTACAACCTCTTTTAAATGGGCTTAGTCCGTGGAAACCCAAAGGATAAAGAAATTGTCCTTAACCGTCACCACCATTATACATTTTAAAAATATCTAGAAATGATCTGTCTGGTGAATTTGAATAAGTTATAATACATTTTCACAATCACAATAATTCTGAAATTTACAGTAAGAACATGGACAATGAGGTCAACTTTTTAAAAAAATTTTACTTTATGAATATGAAACAGACATATCGTACAAAATTTATTAAAATGCCTTTACAGATTTTTTTTTGAATTATGTTTTAGTAATTCTTTGTTGTAGAAAATTACATCTTCATTAAAGATATTTTTCTAATGAACTGGTTCTTACCAGTTAGATAAATTTTCATATTTAGGATATGTTGAATAAAGTCCGTGTTATTTCCCGACAAATCTATTTTGAATACAATGTTTTGTGTTTATCCTTTATCATTAGAGAAAAAAGATTACACCACTTTATCTCGATTATTACCATATTTTATCCACTCTAGTTACTTAAATTTAAAAATTTTAAAAAGCTTGGATTGATAAATTTAAAATTTTTTTAAAAACTTGGATAGTTTATTTTAAAAGTTTTAAAAAGCTTGACAAGCCTCACATTTAAAATTTTAATATTAAGCTAACTCTAGTGGATAAAATATGGTAATGAATGGGATTTTGTAGTGTAATCTATATACATGTAAGAGATGTAATTCATCTTTTAGTACATACAATTCATCCATGAAAAAACCACAAAAATTTTGTTTTGCTATATTCATGATATTTGATTCTCATGTTACACAACATTTCTGTAAACTGAATGTTTTTTTTTAAAATTAAAAAAGAAAAATACCTTAAATACATAAAAATATATGAAGAAAAGAGTATCTTTCTATACAACTGTGTCCTGAGCTATTTTGACTGATTTGTTTAGGCTTTTTAGTTTTATATTTCTTCCAAAGAATGACTACCTTATCATGTATATTAGGACGTAACTTCCAGTCATTGTTTACCCTTGTAAACATTTGTACCCTTCTTTTTAAAGTTACAGTTGCATTTAATTTTGTAACGATGAAAAATGCATGATGCAGAATCCTGAAGATAACTGTCGGTCTATCTGAAGGTGTAACACATCCTAAATGTGTGGTTGGATTTAGATGAAACTTGGACCAAGGAAGAAAATGATATAGTACTATATTGCACTGAATTTTCTAAGGGGCAATTATTCAACTTCTCTCTGATGTGCTTCTTCTTTGTGAGCACAGATACAGTAAGTGATGCCAGTATTTAAGGCGCAACAACTGTTTGTTGATTTGACATTTTTAGTTCGCCTCAACGAAGTTGAGAGGGACTATTGGAGTACCCCCGGCGTCCTCGTCCGCGTCCGCATTTGGGCATATATCTCTGCAACTATGCATGGTAGGATCATCAAACTTTGTATGCAGGTGCATCTTGGGCTATCTCACAGCCTCCAAGAAAATTGGGTCTCTCTGACCTATATATTCAGCTTGAACGACTTACATTCAAGTTTACGTCCGAGTTCAGATCTCAGTCACT